>MU227012.1:572152-584235 GCA_018584345.1 Thuja plicata
AAGTCACTTCAATCGAATTTGCAAGATGAACAATTCATGTTTGTCTTTGTGAATTGAACGATTGAGTAAGGACTATGTTGAGTATGTGCCTGATTTAGAGGTCACATTCAAGCACACACATTTTGGCACCCACCGTGGAGCAGAAAAAATGATTTCTGGCCTCATTTCTAAACTTTTTTGACAGTGATTGGAACTTTGCCGTACGTCTGTATAACATTGGTATGAATTCTTGCATGACATTGTACTTCAAACTGTGTGAAGTTTTTCTCTCTATAGAACTCTTGCATGAAGAAACAGAAAGCTCACACGGGTTCTGCACTTTCTCGTGTGCAACAAAGTACTTCCTCGCGCGACTTTTCACAGACAGTCATTTAAATTTTAGAATTTGCAATTTGCTGATATCTTTTTTCTGACATTTTCTCTCTGCTGTGATTTTCTGTTTCTGATTTCTGCTACAACATAATAGTGGTTTGTAGGTTTGCTTGTCAAAGAATCATAAAAACCTTCTAACAGTTTTCTTGCAGGACGATTGTCAAAGGCATATTCAAAAACATTGTGTTTGTTTACTGTTTTCATTCACATAGTTTAAATAGGGCTTTGTTAAAATTTCATAAGGATCCTGATAGAAAAGTAGGGGAATAGGCTCTTCATTACATGGAAGTGATGCCCATGGATGAAACCAAGACCTAGGTGTTGCTAGCATGACAGATACTTGGGGAAGAAAAGCAAGATAGCGAATCTTTAACACTTCTACTTGTTAGGGGATTATGCTCTTCTCTCTTTGAGAGAATCAGAAACCCAAAGGCTTGTGGATTTGGTGGAGTGAAACTATCTCGGTGATGAATATGCTTGATGTGTTTGGGTAAGGTGAAAAGGTAGAGAAGTATGCTCTTCTCTCTTTGAGAGAATAAGAAAATCAAACCCTTGAATCTGAACCAAGTTGTGTCACCTTTAGAGGGCCTACCAGAAGTTGAACCTCTAGGAACGACTCAAGTGAGTACACATCTATCACCAGTGATTCCACCTCACTCTAATAAAGTCTTCTTTGTTGAGTCAAAAGACTCCAAAGCCATGGTAACTTCCTTTCTCATGATTTTGACTATCATCATGAGAAATCCTTGTTTGTCGTACTGAGTGGCGCTGCTCCCAACCTTGCTTGCAAGGGTGTATGACTTTCAAGTGTTGGTGTGGCTGCGAGGCCCCAGCTCTATATTAGAGGCACCAAAGGTTATTGTGAATGGAAGCCCACTAAACACTCTCTTAGTTAGATGCCTACCCGGTTCACCTCCGAAAGGAGACATAATCTGTGCGCAGGGAGAGGGAAGAATCTCTCCCCTATATTCTTGACATAGGTATGCACCTGGATTCTTGAAGTGGTATATGACACTGGCCCCTACTTTAAGGGTAACCTTCAAACATATATACTTAGTCCTTGGAAACACCAAAAACACGGGCGCTCTTTCGAGGGTGACACTGCTGTGTGAGGTGCACACATACGCATAAGACAGTGGGGTACAGATTTTGTCTTCTCAACCAATTTTATTTGTAGGGATAATTGAGTGTTTGGTCTTGAGTCTTAAACTATCCAAATCATCATCAAACGAAGACTCCCATAATTTTTCCAATTTGCTTTTTCCTTGGTAGAACTGTTTACGACTACTATTTCTGTCACCACTGCTTGATCGAAACTTCATGTTTGTAAACGAGTCCTTGTCACCTTGAAACTGAGATTGCTGATTTGTATCATCATAAAATAGCTCTGAACATGGAAATTTTGTCAGAGAACATTTCTCGCTGTGTCTCAAAATCTGGTTTTTACCTCAAAAATTGAGTCCGTCTATCAAAATTTGGTCTTTTCTTGCGTGAACTTTCAGAAACCTAGCACTTTCTCGCGTGGCGTAGCATTGTCTTGTGTGAAGTTGAGCACTTTCTCACGTAGCAAGGCATTTCCTCACTCGAATATTTAGCCTGGCGTTCAAAACATCAAGCTTTTTCCTATTAACTGGTGAATTTTCTTCCTGATCTAACTTTTGTCTAGGGTCTAATTGCTTGTTTCCCTGTTGTCTGCAGTCCAAAACTGGTCATTTCGAGTTGTGAATTGACTGATTCTTACTCAAACTTTTTTTTTCTCTTTGTCTCCGTCCTATCTTTTTGTGTTTTTGTACCTTGCGACACGTTCATCATATCTCGGCTGTTCTAGCCATACTCTCGACGATTCATGTCGGGTGCATCTCACACCTTGGCTGTTCTAGCCTATTACCTCTTTTTTTTCAATATCTCTAGAGACAGAGTTCTGAGTCAGATCTTAAGTTTCCTCTCATTTCATCTTCGTCTATGCCTATTACAACTAGGAGCGACACTATTTTTCCCATTCGCGGTTCTGAAGTAGGTAGAAGTAAACCTCATGATCAAAGAAAAGGTCATTCTGAACCCATCATTCAACTTGATAGTCAAGAGGGATCCTCACATTCCTCTTCCACGTTCAGTATCGATTCAAGTCCAAATCAGAAACCAGTGCTTCGGTTTTGTTCTAATCCTTTGTTTCAAGATCAACATAATCTATTTATTTCATATCAACAAGGCTATAGGAAGTCACCCGTTTGGGTTGATCCTATTAACTATCCTCACCGCCTTAGTGATCCTTTCAAACATATCAATCCTTTCGATTCACTGAGAAATACATTGACTACAAGTTCTCAATGCGATACTCATGCTCATACTGAAGAGGTGCATACGACCCAATATTACATTAACAACATGGAAACTCCTTTCGATTATCAATATAATGGAAGTAAGGATCAATCCTAAAATGAGAAAGGTCAGCAAGAAGAGCATCACCAGGGTCAAGATCAGACTCAGAGCATTTATGAAACTCTTGGTAATGATGATGACCCAATAACTAAGAATGACATAGATGCTGCAAAGTCTAATAAAGCTCTCATCAAAATGATGGAGATACTCCTTGCGGAAGATAAAGAAAAATACTTTCTAGATTTGGCAAAACAAGGAGTTAAGTTGCCCACAAATTCCAAGTGGAAACGCTTATAGCTAAAGAAGAGGAAAGTGAGACCTCCAAATTGCATAAAATAATTCAAGACATGCAAGGTCAAATCAGCCAACTTATGAAGGATAACAACAAACCCACGCAACAGTTCATGATGGAAATCATATGTCCTTTTCCTTTTGACAGGAGTATTACTATGCCACCTTTTCCCAAACGTGTAGAAGTCGCCAAATATGACAAGTATCTGGGTACCACTAATCCTTAGGACCATTTAAGAGAATTTGGTGCCCTATCAATGGAGTTTATACATGATCAAACATATTTGATGCGTCTTTTACCATGAAGTTTGGGTGGACTTGCCATGGAGTGGTTCTCGCAACTACCCACTGGCATCAAGACTTGTGATGAGATTGGCAATCTCTTTATACAACACTATTCTCACAATATTCAACATCCTGTCAACATAAGGGGCCTTTGCAACCTCAAGCAAAGGCAAGGGGAACCATTTTTGACGTTTCTCCAAAGATGGAGACAGCTTTGCACTAAGTACCCTCGTAAAATACCTGAATCTGAGAAACTCGATATCTTCTTGGATAATCTCACCCCTGATTTTGGGTATCAAGTACAACTTCAAGGTCCCCTTAATTTTGATAGCATGATAAAACAAGCTGTGAGAATAGAAGCATTTATGGTTAAAAAAGGCGAATTGACTTTAAATAAAGATAACAAACAAGGTTCCTCATATTCCAACAAAGATAAAGGGAAGTTTTCCAACAAAAATAGGGATGTTGTGAATGATGGGGTGGTCAATAACATGACTCCAACTCCTTCAAAATCGGTCTTCAATCTCACTTCTGGTATACAAGTGACCAAAGCTGTTGAAAAGGCTGCAACTAATACTCAATAGCCTTCTAGATTTTCTGGCAATAAAACTTGGGCACCACGACCCAAGCGTGAATTTACTTCTTTGGGAGAACCGCTGGATGTGGTTTTCAAAACTTTGGTGCAAAATCAGATTCTTGCTCCTTTGGAAAAATTTCTATATGATTTGCAACCATGACCTCATTGGTGGAATGAGAATGCGTATTGTGACTACCACCAAAACAAAGGTCATAAGACTGCTACTTGTCTTCAATTGCATCATAAAGTCCAAGATTTGATTGATAACAAGGTTATTGTCGTGGAGAATCATAACAAGAATTCAAATCATCAAGCATTTAAAGATCCCTTTCCTCGTCATGAGAAAGGTGAGTCCTCCAACACTCAGAATAATAATGCCAAAGTTAATTATGCACATACCACTTATGATAATGTGATCAACATGATTGAGCCTGTGGAAGTGGAATATTGTAACATGTTTTCTAGCAAGGGGAATGGGAATGCTTCTAAACCCAAAGCCTCATTTGTTTTGAGAGGCCCTGGGTCTCGATTATCTGAATCTAAAACATCTCGAGATTGCGTGAACATTGTTACTAGATCTCGTGCTAGAATCACAATCAAGGGTCCTGAACCTCCTATTACTGCATCCGCGCTGAAACAAACTATGGATAAGACTATTGTTGGCTCTGCCAACAAGACCATGAAGGCAGTCCCTATGCCTCCTACTGCTAGTTATAGCATTCTTGACCAGCTTCAAAGAACCAATGCTTAGATAACTATCTTTGAGCTATTGAAGATCTCATCTGCTCATAGGCAGATTCTGGACAAAGCTCTCACAGAAGCTAATGTCCCCAAAGACATCAATCTGGATCAGTTTCAATCCATGGTGGGTCACTTGACTTCACCACATTATTTTTCCTTCTTTGAAGAAGATGATCACTCAATTAGTCACCCGCATAATGCTCCTCTACACTTAGAAGTCATGATAGGCAAACATCTAGTCCGCCGCCTCCTCATTGACAATGGTGCTGGTCTCAATATTTTCTCTGCTCATTTTCTTGCTCAGCTAGGTTATGGCGAGGATCACATAGATTCCTGCAAAAGAATTACCATCAAGGCCTATGATGAAGAAGAGAGAAAATCTAAAGGTCTAGTTATGCTACCCATTTGGGTTGGACCAGTTGAAAGAGGCGTCACATGTCAGGTGCTAGACCTTCCTCTTGCATATAATATCTTACTAGGGAGACTGTGGATCCATGAGATGCAAGCGGTTCCTTCTACATACCATCAGTGTATTAAGTTTTCTTTTCAAGGCGCAGAGGTGACAATTCCTGCCAGTATGGGCTCTTCTTGTAATGCGCTCACTCAATCAGCTGATAGTCTCATTCCAACTAATAGAGAATACACAAAAATCTGTGATGCCAAGCTCAGAGATATGGAACAGACATTGAAAATCACAGACATAGGCATGGGAGGATATCAAATAGAAACCGTGCTATCTTTAGCAGCTTTACCTCCGTGTCCTCATTCTTATGGGAGACCTTCTGAGAACAACAGATCTTCTGCTACTCCTGAGATAGTTTATGACGGTGTCTTTGTACGGTCTTCTACACAATTAGAAGATGATGATGAGGAAAGAGCTATTAAGGCTTGTCTTTACAAAGGAAAGAACATAGCTGAACAGACTGCCCCGGCTCAGGAACTAAATCCCAACAATGAAGGTCTTAAGATTATGAAACATTTTGGGTACAAAGGGAGTGGCCCAATAGGGGTGAATGGTAATGGGTTATTGGAACCTATTAAAGCTACAGGTCAAAAGACAAAATACACCACTGGTTTAGGTTTCAAAAAGGTCCCGTTCCATCTAGGGATTAACAAATTTGTGCCAAAAGTATAACCTTCACCAGAACCTGAAGGCATAGCTGCAGTCGACATTATAGAAGATAGCTCTGATGAGGATTGCTTTCCTTATCCCATTCCTCTAGAACTAGCAGCATTCTTTGCTGAGCCAGATAATTTTGTGCCACGTGTCAATATAGCTGAGACTGACACCGATTCTGATAAAACCACTCCTTTTGATGCACTAACCTATGAACAGTGGAAAGTGTTGCAAGATCCTAATTTCTAAGGTGAAAGATATGTACCACCAGAGTTTCAAGAATGGTTGGCAGGAGAACAGGCTGGTGTTGCAAGAACTCAAAAACCTTCATGGTGCAAGCACCCAAGTCAGAGTTCGGATACAGACTCTCATGAATATGAGTTTGATAGTTTGTAAGAAGGATCTTATGAAAAAATTCTTGACATAAGTGAGGAGTCTAGTGAAAGGTCCAACGAGTCTGAGTCCATAAACGTTAACATGTCTTCTACTTCAGTCGTTAGGGGTCAGTAGGATTCGAACATACCTTTGGATGAGATCAATTTAGCTCTCAGCTTGCTAGTTAATGCTTTCAATGACTATACTATGAATGCACTTGAACCTGTCACATCTCTTTCACTCCAACATCTTGAGTTAATAGACTAGAATTCCCCTTCTTCATCCAGTGAAGTCCTTACATTCCAGAATGATTACACCTTAGCTTGCTACCTTCACACTGTTGAACCCGTGACGTCCTCCAATAGTGAAGAAAGTGTCAACATGACCGAGGCTGACATCAAGTATCTTAGTCACAAAATTAAAAGAAGAAAAAATAGGCACTCTGATGGTGAAAACCACATTGTGGCAGTATCAGAGCCAAAAAAAGTAAAAAGAAAAGACGTATCCAAAGGCAAAAACCTCTCTGAGGTGCCTGAGGATGAGATACTTGATGTGCTTCTGAGTCACTTCCAAGAATGTTCATCAGTATTAATTGAGCCAACTCAGCCAATAAATTTGGGAACAGGAATATCCACATATCATTCATGTGGCCAAATCATTATCTACAAAGGAACTTAAGGAATCCACAAACTTCTTCCAGGAGAAAAAGATAAATTTTGCATGGACATATTTTGACATGTCGAGTGTGGATCCTGATCTCATCATGCACCACTTATCAATAGCTCCAGGTGTGAAACCGGTCAAACAAAAACTTAGAAAGATGCATCCGCATGTGGCTTTACTGATTAAGATAGAACTGTAAAAACTTCTAAAAGCTGGGTTCATCCGAACAATTGATTATGCAGAGTGGATCTCTAATATAGTCCCAGTGACTAAACATGAAAAATCTATCAGGGTCTGCACTGACTTTAGAGACTTAAATTTGGCATGTCCAAAAGATGATTTTCCACTTCCCAACATTGACATGATCGTGGACATGACAGCAAGATATGAGATGTATTCACTAATGGACAGTTTTTCTAGCTATAATCAAATCAAAATTGAGCCAGAGGACCAAGAGAAAACTGCTTTTACCTGTGCCTGGGGTACATTCTGTTGGAATGTTATGCCTTTTGGTCTAAAAAATGCTGGAGCTACTTATCAAAGATCTGTCACTACCATATTTCATGACATGATGCATAGGACAATGGAGGACTACGTGGATGACACACTCGCTAAAATTATGGACAGAAAGACACATCTCACTGATCTAGGTCCTATACTAGATCATATGGAAAAATTTAGGTTGCATCTTAACCCTAATAAATGTGCATTAGGGGTTACTTTAGGAAAAATATTGGGCTATATCATCTTTGCTAAAGGAATCGAGGTGGATCTAGAAAAGGTACAAGCTATAATGGAAATGCCTCCACCTCTTAATATCAAACAAATCAGAGGTCTCCAAGGTTGGCTCCAATCTATCAGGCGTTTCATCTCGCAATTAGCTGAAAAGTCACAACCATTCACAAAAACTCTGCATAAAGGTGTGATTTATGACTGGAACAAAGAATGTGAACAAGGCTTTCAACAGATCAAACAATATCTAGCCAATCCGCATATATTGATGCCTCCTATTCAGGGGAAGCCTTTGATCTTATATATCTCAGCAACCGAAACATCTCTGGGTGCTCTATTGGCCCAAGAAGATCAAAATCATAAAGAAAGAGCCATTTACTACATCAGAAGAACATTGGTCTCTTAGGAAATGATTTATTCTGTAATTGAGAAAGCTTGCTTAGCAGTGGTGTTTGCTTCCCAGAAGATATGACACTACATGTTGGCTCACACTACAAGGTTAATCGCAAAAATTGATCCATTGAAATACTTACTCAGTAAAGCTACCCTCACAGGTAGACTAGCTAAATGGGTCATGCTTCTTAGTGAATTTGATATTGAATATGTTGAGAGAAAATCTATCAAAGGGCAAGTGATTGCGGATCAGTTGGCTGAAGCACCTATCACAGATCATCAACCCTTAAGGATTGAATTTCTAGATGAGTCCATCATGCTTCTCATGCATCAGACATGGACAATGTTCTTTGATGGATCATTCACCCAACAGGGGTCAGGAGCTAGAATTTTGTTCATTACACCTCAACGGTATTCCTTACCAAAGGCATACAAAATGATGTTTCCTTGTACCAATAATACTATTGAATATGAAGCTTTGATCAATGGACTAAAGATCACTATTGAATGGCGAGTTGGTGAACTAAAATTCTTTGGAGACTCACAACTAGTTATCAATCAAGTGAACGACATCTATCAGACAAAAGATGAAAAGATAGTGCCTTATAAAAAGATGGTTGACAGCCTTAAGAAATACTTTGCACATGTTACTTTTCAACAGATTCCCAGGGTGGATAATAAAGCAACTGATGCCATGGCCACTCTGGCTTCTATGTTACAAATGCCGGAGAATGATTTCAGACACGAATTCCTAGTGGAGACATTATGCTACCCTGCCTATGACTCTCCTGACTCCCGGATGATCTATTCAGTCATTGGACATGATTCGTCCCGCTACCACCACATCTACTTATCTTTGTGACCAAATCATTCCTGACACATATACTAGAAATGAAAAACATCACCTAATCCACAGTGCTTCATAGTATGTCATCGTAGCAAATGACTTGTATAGATGAGGTCTAGATGGTACCCTCCTTAGGTGTCTAGAACCTGATGAGTCCAAACACGCATTAGAAGAGGTACATGAAGGCATTTGTCATTCTCACTCAAATGGTCTGACACTGGCTCGTAAACTTATTAGAGCTGGTTATTATTAGCCTGATATGGAAAAGGAAGCTACACAGTTTGCTAAGTCTTGCAAACAATGTCAATTACATGGTAATCTGATTCATGCTCTAGCCAAGGAGCTTATTGCTTTCATCACTTTCTGGCCATTTCAACAGTGGGCTTTTGACTTAGTGGGTCAGATATATTCATCTTCCTCTAGAGGACATAAATACATCATTACTGCTATAGATTATTTTACTAAATGGGTCAAGGCAGTACCTCTCAGTGTAGCTAATGGAAAATCTATAGCTATGTTCATACTAAATTACATTATCTATAGATATGATGTACCCTCCTCTATTATCACTGACAATGGGGGACAATTCAAGAAAAAAGATCTAAAAAATTTGTGCAGTAAGTTCAAGATTATTCAACATTGGTCTTCTATTTATTACCCCCAAAGTAATGGACAGGCTGAAGCTTCCAACAAGATAATTCTCAAGATCCTGCACCGTACGGTACACAAAACTGGACGAGATTGGCATCTCCAGATTAATCCAGCTTTATGGGCCTATCATACTAGTATAAGAAATCCAACAGGGGCCATGCCCTTTTCTTTAGTCTATGGTGCAGATGCAGTACTACCTATTGAGGAACTGAGATTCCTAATTTGCGAGTCTCTCTGAAGGGCCTCGTGACTGATGACGATATTAGAATATCTCGGCTACAAGAGCTTGAACTGCTGGATGAACGTTGGAAGGTGGCATTTGATCATCTTAGAGCATATCAAAAGAGGATATTAAAGAGCTATCAAAAGAAGGTTAGACCAAGAGACTTCCAAATGGGTGATCTCGTCCTGAGAGAGAACCCTAAGAATCAGCAACAATGGATTCAAAAAGGAAAATTTGAGCCAAACTGGCTTGGTCCTTATATTATTACTGTAGTATTTGGGTCTGGCGCCTATCAGCTTTCTACTATAGAGGGTGAAAAACTCAAAGATCCCATCAACACTCTTCACCTGAAGAAATTCTATAGTTGAGATATCTTTTGCATGCTCATGTACATACTTTCTTCTAAGAAAATCCTAAAAATTGTAAAATGTCCAGAAAAAATGATCATCTTAGTGAAAACTTAGCAAACGGGTGCTTTGATGTATCTATTATCCTGGTGAAAACTTGGTAAACAAGCACCTTGATAATACCAAAAAAATGAAAAAATCAAAAGATACAAAAAAATCAAAAAAAGAAAAGTACAAAAAAATTGAAAAAATGAAAATACAAAAAAAGAGAGAAAAAGAGAAAAATGTGCCATTGATGAAAACCTGGTAAACAGGCGTCATGGTAGAAAAAATAGAATTTCTGTCAAGATGGTGAAAACCTGGTAAATAGGCACCTCTTGTTCTACAATGCCCTATCTGTCGCAGCATCTCTTGGCTTTCTCGTATTTTCTATTCTGCTTTCCTGCTTCAGTTTGCTTTCCCGCTTCAGTTTGCTTTCCTGCTTCAGTGTGCTCATGCTTTTGCTCTCAGTCATCTTTGAGATTTTTCTCAACTTCACATGGATTGAAACTGGTCAGACTCGGGGGCATGTTCCCTGGTCTAGGGGGCATTGTCTTATCATTTGGAGTCTCTCTCGTCTTGCATCGGTCACCAGTGGTTCTCACTGCGTCTGCCTGCTGATGCTTCGAACTCGTTATCGATCTTTTTGCTTGAGAATCTCTCTCACGACAGTCACCAGTGGTTCTCACTAAGTCGGCCTACTGTCGCTACTTCTAAGATTTCTCACATCGTCTCACTATCTATTTTTTCGGCTTCAATCTGTTCGGTACTTGGGGTCATGGTTCCCCACTTCGATCGCTCTTCGATTTACACTCAAGTCAGTAATCTTGTCAAAGGACAACTCTCTACTGGCATGAACTGGTGTTTCTCAACACCTTAATCAAATAGTGTTTTTCAACACTCTCTTTTGACACATCTATATTTTTGTACACACGTTGGATATCTCACACATAAACGTCTCTCAATAGCAATCAAACACAATGCACTCACAAGCACGACGGTGTTTTTCAACACCCCACACATAGACATATTCGTAAGCCTTGAAACATGCTAACCTGTGACTAACTCTTTCTTTTGTATGCTGTCTATTCTCATGAATTTCATTGATATTTTCTTTGTCTACTGCTTGTTGGTGTGGTTTTGATGATCCGACAACGTCAAATAAACAAGGTGTATGTGATAAGAGCTTCTGCATTAAGGTGGAAAAGCCTCACATCCCTCAATCTTGTTTATTTGTACGCCAAGGGGAGGTTGGGACTATCTCCTTGACTGTTATTGCTCTGTTTGTTTACTTGTGAACTTTTACTACATCAAACTGGAAACAATGTTCAGGTCACCTTGGCTTTTGTGCCTCAGTGCTTATGTTCGTTTCCTACATTTTATCCGATGAAAGTCATACTCATATTCTTATGGTCGCAGTGGCACCAGTAAGGATTGTATTGACTCTGATGATCCAAAAAGTACTCGATGATGATAAATATGATGAGTCCAACAACCAAGTCCTAGGGTTGCACTTAGCTTAGGCTTGCATTCGCATTGTAGGCTTGCATTCGCATTTTAGGCTTGCATCGCGGCAATTTTGGTGCTCTCTTCATTGTCTTCTCATTCTTCAAAGGTCCTCATCTCTCATCATGGTTTTCTCTCGACTGCACAAGTGTCTAGTCCTCGCTCCCGATCTTCATTCATATTCTTTTGGTTAGTACCTCTTATATATTGCGATATCCTACATGAGATGATTAGTACCATTGCATTCATTACATTACATTCATTTCTAAAAGTGAATTTCCATACATTCATTTGCATTTATATATCCATAAACATGTACATCCATTATAAGCATAAATCAAATCATACATAGCATTTATCCATCTAACATCTATCATTGCACTGCATTCATAAATCAATAAAACATTTGCATAGTCATCCATGGCATACATTTCTAATCCATACATCTAATCATATAAGAAACATCTCATAAGACATACACATCTAAAGAAATATATAAACATGTACAATGATGCCAAAATTGAGCTCATATATATATATATATA
>MU227012.1:584516-604500 GCA_018584345.1 Thuja plicata
GTGCTCGTGCACAAACATACTCTGAAAAAGGCTAAATCTGATCTGCTGCCTCAAGGACTGCAATAGTATACGCAACATAGTAATAAGATGCCTAAGCAGCTTCATATATAGTCTCTATCTGTGATCTGGCCAATGACTCTCATAACTCCTAGATCTCCCAGTCTCGCTTAGATATCCGCATCTCCTGAATAATAACCTGTGTATGGAAGTCGTCATGCTCCCTCTATGACTATCAGGCTCTCTCTCTGACCATCCAGAGTGCCTCCTACAAATGTGCTACCTATCCGCCTGCTGGTGGATCAGTCAGAACAACATCAACCATGATAGTATCATCTCCCTGCTCAGCGGCTCTATCCTAACTGCCACTGGGCCCAGCACCTGCATCTGATCCCATTGGTCTAATAGGAATATCAGTCTGAGATGTCCTTAGTTGTACAACCCTCTCCTGCTACTGTAAGGGTGGCTGTTGTACCTATGGAGGGACTTGCTGCTGTGGTGGTGGCCGTACCACCTGCTGTACATGAGGTATCAGACCAACTGGAGCTGTAAATCTGGGGAATGGATGTGCTACGGCCATATAATCCCACCTAGCTGGTGGTACTCAGGCATCTATCATACTGCGGCCCCTGTCGAGCTATCTCTACCAACCCTTCTTCGTCTCATCAATGAATCGGGCGTAGGTACAATACTCCTGAGACACATCCTGTGGTCTCCCAAACTGGCGTAATACCCGCGTGAGCAAGAAACGCTCAATGATAGTGATGGTATGCCCGATCAAAGGACATGAACATAATATATATGATAACTCATGATGAGAATCATCCCACACCTCAGTAGCTATCTAAGGCCGCCATATGATTGCGGCCATGTCATCTATCTACGACCTCGACTACTCTGTCTTACCCAGTGCAGGCTGGGTCATCGGACCTGCATACCTGTATATGTATGACTCTAAAGGCTGCCATGTGTCATGAAATATCAGCCTGCATATGGGAAGGTGCTCCCAGGCCCAGATCTAAAGAACGATGACTCCTACTGCCATGGTACGTGCACCTCGATACACAATCTCGTGCATCTTGTGGTACATCTGAGCAAGCATGCACTCACCCCATCTGAAAGTAACTATAGGTGTGGCCAGCATCTTCTGCAACATGCCTCCCCAACCACACTCTAATCCGTGCTGACCACGATCAGGAACCAAGTGACAACTCAGGAAAAGTGCTAATACAACCGCTAGTGGGTGATCTCTGTCATAGCCACGAATCAACTCCTCCCACGAGATGGCCCGGCCCATCACCAAATCATCTTGGAAAACTGCTCTCAAAGCTGCTGTACCTACTCTAGGATGCGTGTCGTACTCCACACGAGCTTCGTGGAAAGGCACTCTCAAAATCCTATATATATATCCTCAGGAGTAACTATCATCTCCCCCTGTGGCAAGTGAAAGGTGTTCGTCTACGAATGGAAATGCTCAACCAGGGCACCCAGTAAGCTATGATTTACCCGAATATTGGGTGTATCACGAAGGTAAGTCAATCCTAGCTTGTCAATGTGGGCACCATCAGCATCTGATAGCCTTTGAAGTATCTCACCCATGACATGATGATGTGATTAGAAACCGATATCAGGGAAGTCAACCTGCAAAGCAAGCGATGAAATTGGATCAGTACCTCAACATGATGATTTTTCAAAGCAAAGACAATAAATATAGCTATGGACCTATCCTACACACAGTTTTGAGATATTATAATTGGCTAACTTTGCGACATAAAAAAATGACAAATTTTTGATTTTGGCAAGTTTCCCATGCGAGGAAAATCTTTTTCTACGCGAGCTTTCTGACTCGCGCGAGACAGGATGTCTTCCCGTGCGAGATTCCTGAAATCTCATGTGGCACAAGTGCACTCCTCGCACGAGCGCAAGGAGGGGACCCACGTGAGGATCCCCTGACCCACGCGAGGAATCAGATTCCTCACGCGAAAGGAGACCTAGGCCGGCGTGAGGAAAATATTTCCTCACGCGAGATTGGATGCGATAGACTTTAAAAAGGCCTAAAACATGCTAAAATGCTATAAATTGATAAAAAATTTTAAAATACAGGATCAGGTTGCAATTACTTACAGGTACGTCATACTCTGGTGGCCGGTTGTGTCGTCGGGAGCGCTCGAATCAGTGTAGATGCACGTGAATGCTATCAATGTCAGCTGGAGCCCTCGCCATCGCTAAAGTCAAAAGTGAATAATGATTTGAAAATGATCCCTCTGGACCTTATATAGCCTTTGACCTAATTTTTCAAAGTGCTCCATTTTCCGCAAAATTGCACCTTTAGCTAAATGGACCATTCTGGATCCATTTTCGTGATCGAAATTGAAATCTGACACTCCTAAGCAGCTCAAAATCGTGTTTTAAATTTTTGGGACTGACGCGATCAGACGCTTGTACAGTCAATTTTCTGACGTTGCTTTCTTGTCAGGATCATCTCTTGTTATCATTTTCTCAGCTTCTGCAATCTTTTCATCAAAGTCAACTCTAGTCAATTTTGGTCAACTATGGTCAAACCTAATCAACAAGACCTCTCGATTGTCCTAAATTGATTCTACCTTCTCTTGATCTATCTTTGATATCTCTGGATCCTCGATCTTATTTCTCTGTGATTTCTCACTCTCATCATTATGATGTGTCATCTTTCAATTTCGCTCCGGAGGGGGCAGGATGATCGCATCATTAAATCTTTTCACATTATTCTTGAATCAGTCTGATCTGAATCAAAAGTCCCCATCACTAGGGGCATCTCATCACTTGGGGCATATTCAATTTTTTGTACCTTATGGTCAAAATTGGATATCCCATGATCTTGAATCTCTAGGGGCATCTTGATGTCCCGCATCTTGTCATCTATCTTTCTAGGTATTTGAGCAATCTAACTCGGATTCTCAAGGATCAAGCTTCATTCTGGAGAGGATTCTTGAAATCTCATTAGGCACTATTGGGGCAATCTAACCCTAATTCCTGAAAGTTACGCTTCATTCTGAAGATGGATCTCAAAAGCTCTTTAGACCATTATCTAGGCAACCTAACCTGGATCTTGGAGGGCTAACCTTCGTATTGGGGAAATCTAACCCTGATTCTAGAGACAGTCCTAGATCTTCATCAGCTATTAGCGGACATTGGGGCAATCTAACCCCGATTCTGATCTTCTCTCTATTGATTCTGCTTCTCAATCTGATCGGTGTCTTGGCAACCTAACCTAGACTTCCAAAATCTTCATCTTCACATCAGACTATTCTTTGAATCAATGCATTGCTCGCACATCAATTCAAAGAGGGGCAAAATATAACAACCCAAAATTGGCAGCTAATAATCCTAATCAATTTTGGTGTGCTCCTTCAATTTTCCCATCATCAAAGTCCTATTGTACTAGGCAAATTTTCTTCCTAATTGACTTTAATTGACTAAGTCTCAAATGCAGAAAACCCAAATTTGCATAAATCTGACACTATATTTAATTCCTAAATTATCAAGGTTTATTAGCTAAAAACCCCTATGATTAATTAATTTAATTCTAAAGTCCTAAGTGCTTTTAAAGTAAATTAAATCCACCCCCTTTAGCTAATATACATAAAAAGGAATTGAATAGTTATTTAATTGATTGAATGGATTATCCTAAAAAACAATTCCATAATTCTATATGAAAGGTCACTCATGTGGCAATAATCCATCCTTTTAATTAAATAATTCATGCTTTTTTGTCTCAATCTCAATCCCTAAAAATGAAGAGGCAACCGTTTCTTTTCAAGAAACTCTTCACCCTCTTTCCATGGCTTTTCTATAAATCGGACCCCTTTTTCTTCATTTGAGAGGATGATTTAGAGAGCATCAAATTTATAGTGAAATTTGTATTGATTATTTCATGCTTTTGAGCTTAATTGCATAATTAGATTAATTTCAATTTGGATTAATGATATGTTTATTTTTAATGCAATCCATTTACATATCTAACATCTCAATTTCATCATCTTTCAAGATTTCATAGATTAGTTGCAATTTCATTTCATAGATTAGTTGCAATTTCATTACTAGATTAATTGCAATTTGATTTCATAGATTAATTGCATTCCATTTCATAGATTAATGAAAATTTCATTACTTCTCGTGCTTTAGAAATCCTCCATGTTAGCAATGGTCAGGTTGTTGGCTCTCGTTCTAAGAGTAAATTTGACATCCCCAACTGATTAGGAGGCAACAAGTCACTTCAATCGAATTTGCAAGATGAACAATTCATGTTTGTCTTTGTGAATTGAATGATTGAGTAAGGACTATGTTGACTATGTGCCTAATTTAGAGGTCACATTCAAGCACACACAATACCCAAACCCTCTGATCATATCTCCAACCTGAGTTTCTGATGATAATTTTCCATCAGGTTGCCTTCTTATCTGATCAATTATGAATGCTGAGGATAAATCCCTGCTTCCACAAATAATATCCCAATTGACTTAACCATTTTTCTTTCCTGCTATGGTGTGATCTCCTCAGATTCAGGATCATAATCCTGCAATGTTTGTAAGGCCTCCTGGGTGACTGGATCACCACCTGCCAATTGCAACTATTTTCCAATTTGTTGTTGCTTATTCCATATGAGGAAATCCTTAAATTCTCTTGTTTTAATGAAGTTGTCATCCTTGAGGAATTCCTCTTGATGCATCAACCTCTCATCTGTACAGCTCCTAAGATCAATTCCTCCTCTTCTTCTGTATCCTTTTGTAATTTTTCCCTGCCCTGACCTGTTTTCTCATTAAATGATCATAGGGCCTATCTCCATTTATCAGGGCTCCAACTCTGTCTGTCTTTCTTTTCTTAGAAGGTTCCCCTATTTCTATCCTTTTCTTCTTTAGTGGGGGCTCATTGGTTACTTCCTTCTCCAGGACCTCTGTTAGGTCAATAACATCTTCCCCCTCAACTGCCTACTGTAATGGAACTGCTTGGTAATCTAGATAGGCAGTAGGTGAAAGACAACCTTGATCACTATCAGCATCATATTTAGACTCTGAGTGGTCCCTATGGCCTTTTTCAGGAACCACTAGTGCTTCTTCTAACTGATTACAAAGGAGAGTATGAGATCTAATCATCTCATCTAGCCTTTTCAGATAAGGCATGTCAGGGTAGAAACCTCCAAAATCCATTCCTTTTCTCTTGACCTACCTCTCCAGGTCCATAAGTTCATTGAACTTAATTTCTCTTCTGTCCACCTCCTCATCCTCCAAAATGTTTCTTATTAAATCTTCCTCCATACACTCTTGATGTTCTTTTGTGTAGGGAATGGTTGGTGTCAGCAATTTCTTTGCACTCAGGATAAAACCCTCTGTATCAACATGTCTGTGCAGGGCCACATTCATTCTGTAATGGTTCATCCAGGTATTCACTAGGTCCAAAGCTCCTTTTCCAATAGTGAAGTTGTAAATCCTGAATTGCCTAGGGGTAAATGTACCCTTTCTGTGTGATGCTAAGTGCTCCTTGTTTGTCAAAATTAGCTGCCTGATGAAGTCCATTGCAGCTATCCTTGGTGGCACATAATATGGCAAGATATGTGGAGGGTGAGAGCAACTATAAACCCTCATTATTGTGAAATTCTTCTCATAGTAAAAATCCCCCCAATTATGGTCTCTTGGCCATTTATCCAGATATTGACAGGGCCTCAACAATTGTATTACCTTAATAGGTAACCTAGGCTTGTCAACACCTATGCACTTAAGAAGTGGATAGATTATCCAATTTTCAAAAGCACATGACTCCTGCTCCCTGGATGTATAATTCCATTCTCTAAGCCAAAACTGAATAGGGTTGGGATGATTATGGTGAAACCTTTGTGGTTGTAAAAATTGGCAATTCATAACTGGGAAATTGTAGTACAGGATCAGATGCACAAGGATTGAATAATGCATGAATCTAGGATGATCAGGTTCTTACTTTGAATATCTACAAACCCTTGATGCATCTAGTCAATGATATACTGGATGTAGTCATAATTTGAAGTGGTATGGAGGTTCTGCATATCCAATACCATCATCAGAATATCTGAGGTGATCCTCTCTGCCCCAGCATCCTTTCCAAGCACTCTACATAGTGCATATGATATGTACTTGATATAGAAATTAAGATCCTTATAGAAATATGGGGTTGCTCCTGGCATGGGGGCTATATAGGTTTTCATTTTCTTAGGGACATGATGATCCCTGATCAACTTAGAAGCAATGCCAGATTCTCTTGTGTATCTATTCTTTAGGCTCTTCAGATTTATTTGAGTATCCATGGGGTAGTACACATTGAAGGCTTTCATAAAAGTATTACGGTCCAAGGTGAGTAAGGGCTTTCCATCATCCCTCTTAATGGTTTTGGTTAGGGGGTCATATCTACTGGCCAATTCTAATATGAAATCGACATCAACAAAGACGTCAGGAACTATCAACCTGGCTAATCCACAGGTCCAAGGGTTTGAGATAGGCATGGGTTCATCACTATTATTGAAGAAATAATTGAACAGTGAATATCCTGATGAACCTGGTGTTTTTGCATCTCTAACATAGGCCATATCATCAATTAAAACCTCAGCACTAACCTTTTGATTTTGGCTGGAGCCTGGAAGCAAAGTGAGAAATTCATTTGAGTAGTTCCTTTTACCCTTTGACTCATCATCGACCTCTTCACTTCTCCCATTGGTGGACGCCATACTCTGTGCATGACTCATCCTCTCTTTCTTCTTTGTTCTCAACCCTTATCACCGATATTGAAAGAAATCTACTAAAAACCCTCACCACCAACTATGAATTATCCTGAAATCTGTAGCTCTGAACTCTGAATACACTGCAAATCACAATCTTTACCAAATTCTAAATTAGGAAAACACCTTTCTGAATCACTTACTGCTGAAAATTTCACTTTTCTCAGAAAGCACTAAAATTTCTATGAACTCTTCGCTCTGAGAAATTGGAAGCTTGGTAAAATGAAATGATAACCAACAAGTATACTTATAATTGAGAATTCAATGCAGATGTCTCTTTGAACTGGAAAACTTGCATTCAGTCATTTCCACCATTAGTTCCACGCACTATGACATCAATTTCTGGTTTTAGCCGTGGCATTCAAACTGTCAGGCAATCAATTTCTGATGAGTGTTTTGGCATATAAAACCTTATAAAATTCAAAATGAAATCAAAATCAAATCTGATTGGCTGCATTTAACTCATATTACGGCTACTTTCCCATCTGTCAAAATCTCTTTACTCTGATTGGTCAGCAAATGTCCATGATGGCGCTGCTGAAAAGTCTGTACTTAACTCATGTTAATATCTAGCGACCCAGCCACTGAGTGATCTCCTTGTTGCTTAATACTTTTTCCAACTGCAATTTCTTCAAGAGACTTAGCGACTTCCGTAGGATCAACCATTAGATCAACGGTTGTCACTTAATATGTTAACTTAACCCTTCATCTTATGGAGACATCGCGACAAAGCACTTTCTTAACTATTCTTTACCTTAGGTCACATCTGGAGACTTAGCGACTGTGATACCTCTATGTCGCTGGATCATTTTCTTAACTCATGTTTAATCCGGAGACAATGCAACTAAACATATTAGTCTCTTAATCGCTAGATCCTGTTTGACTTTTCAAATTTGTATCGCTACTGCGCGACTACCGTCAGATCTTACTTTCATCAAATGGTTGTCGTCTGATCTCTTGATTTTTGACTTAAGTCATCTCCCTTCACATGACTGTGCGACAACACTATTTTTAATCTGACATCTAACCCTTGGTTTATTTCGAGACTCAGCAACCATTGAATCTCCATGTCACATGATAATTTCTAAACCACAGTTACAATCAGGAGACTTCCCGACTACCATTAGATTAACTTTATGATCAACGATTGTCATTAAATCTGTAGTTCATTTACTTAACTCACTTTTGATTACGAGACCTGGCGACAACACAGAAACCTTAACTCATGAACTTAACTCATAACCATGGGTTTCATCAGGAGATAATGCGACTGAGCAATCTCGAAGTCGCCAAACGGAATAACTAACCTTGCTTTTATTAAGAGACAACGCGACTGCCATCAAATCTTATCCTCAAACCAATGGTCCGCGTTAGGTCTCATAGCCATTTGAGCATATTCTTTTTTATCAAGAGACTACGCGACTAAGGCTTTTCGCTAAGTCTCCAGATCATAAGGAACATTCTTTTTCTCTTATGAGACTTGGCGACTAAGTAATAAGCACATGCACATAAACTCAGACTTAAGTCATAAAAAGGTAATGCAGGAATAGAAAAAGCTTGGGAAATTTAGGGTTTTTCTGCAACTTTGAGCAAAAATTACTCAAGGGCTTAGGGTTTTGACATTTTCAATTAGGTTTTGAGGCTAAAGCAATATTTGCAGAGGCATGTAAACAATTTCAGACATGAATTTTAACCTTCTCGGCATAAGAATGACAGACACTTCAAAAATTTGCAGGCGAACTCAAAAACAGGAAATACAACCAACACGACCAATATTTGTCAACTTCCAATTTATACTTTTTCACCATACATTTGATTGATTAGGAGAATAGGTTTTCAGCAATCAAAGTGCTTGGATCAATTTTTGACATCTCTTGAAATTCTTCTGTTATGCCCTGCCAAGCTAAATTTTTTTCTTTGGTCATTTCCAGTCCTTTCGCCATTTCTTGCTTTTGCAAATGAATTTTCTCATAGATATCTTTTGCTTTGATCATGAAATCTAAAGCTTCTTTCTTCATTTCACCAATCCATTCTTCGATCATTTTACTACGAGGTCGACATTTGTGTATGTCTTCAACAACCTTCTTTTCAAGTATGTCTTCTGTACCTGTGAGAGATGATGTAGAAGTTGTTGCTAAAGACATATACGAAGAATCAACATTAGACTTCATATAAGCTATTAATACCTGCACCTGGTTTTTGAGTTGATCTTTCGATTGCTTCTCTTTACTTGCTCTTTGTACTAGTTGGGACGCAGATACCTCAAAGTTGTAAAAATCACCTTCAGTTGATGGCGGGCCAAGATCTACTTCGCTAATTCTGAAATCACCTTCACTATCCTCCTCAACGTTCTTTTCTGTAATAGGCGTAGCCACTTCAGGATATAAATTCCCTAAAGATGAATCAACCAAAAACCTTGACATTACTTTGGTCTTCTTAGCCTTGGCTGATTTTTGAAGAATATTTGCAACTACTTTTAAATTAGGAGCCATTGCTTACATTACCCTTTTCTTCTGTAAGCTCTTCTATAACCAAGATATGAAAGATGCCTGCAAAAGTTCTTGAATATTAGTGAATGGTGTATTCAAAGACATTTCCATGCCAGGAATCTGTGGTATTTGATCTTCATCTTGAGTGATATCTATCATTGGTATGGAAGATAGAACAGTCATTATGTGGAGGAGAAGCTATAATGACAGGTGATGGAACATTAGGAATTTTCTACTCATTAGTATCAGGAGGTTCCTGAAGGATAGCATTTTCATTTTCTCCTTCATCTTCCTGAATTGCATTTGTCACTCTACTCTTGGTTCTTCCTGAATTGCATTTGTCAGTCTACTCTTGGTTCTGTACTTCTTTTTCTTTACTGTAAAGTCTCCTTCACATGCTTTGGTGAGATCCTACATCCTATCAAGATCTTCATCATCACCACTGTTTCCTGATGACACTTATTGGGAATTGTTGTCAGAGATAACAATTTGTGGATCTGAAGAAGAAGAGACTCCATGAGTATTCTTCTTCTTTGTGCAAGTACCCGCTTTCCTTGAAGGCCAAGTGGCTGTAGTTTCAAGTACTTTACTTTTCACCCACTCTTTGGTTCTTTTGACAAAAAAAAGTTGATTCATCCAAACTCTTCAATTCTTGAAATGTCTTGGTAATCGGAGCACAATTGCGATAGACACTGGGTAAAGCCTTGCCACTATTCTTCTATCTGGTGCTACCACCTCTCACACATCTAGATTGTATGCCCTCATGCATTCTAACACCAGCTCTGGATAGTAAACTGATACTGGATGAACTCCTGCACGTTCCAAACCACTGTCTAAAATTTTTGAGGCTACAAGAGTCTTTCTTTTTGTCTCCATTGACTTCCAAAAGTCATGTATGTTGACATTCCCCAATAATGTATTGGTTATCTCAGGAAGCATGCATTTTAAAATGAGAGCATAGTCATGCTTTTGATATTTGTATTTCATTTTGCTCCAATTTGGGTCTCTATTAAAAGTACTTTAAATTGAGACGTCCACTATGAGCTCCTCCACCTGTCACTTTTTTTTACAAAGCCTACAACTTGTTTCTTTTTAAATGTCTTCGATTTCACACATGCAAATATACAAACATGAACTCCATGAAATTAGATCTCTTTTTGAGGTATTCTGTAACTTTCAGAAATGCATTCTCAGTGAAAACATTATATTCAAACCTCCCTTGGGCAACATAACTACGAAACTCTCCACACTGTTCCAAATCCCTTAATCTGCTGTTAGTTATTCGAGTAAATTGACAATTCTTTGAGGCATCCTGTCAAACACTTATCGAGTGTGGTGTGTATGATTTTTTAATAAATCCATTGTGCAGAACTTCTAATCCCTGCGAGTTGAACACACCTTACGCGGGTTGAGTTGGACATATCATGCAAATGTGTTTCTGTTGGCTGACCATACTATCATTAGTGAGGGTGAATTATGTGAATGCTTTGCTCGGGTTCACAGTCAAAAACCATGCCTTTTGATGGATAATCTTACTTTTCCTCCAAAAATCCTTTCATCGGTTAATTACATTTATTTCAAATAGTCAATTTCATATGCATTTCATGACACAACATAAATCTGAGGCGAGACGGTGATAAAATTGGTGCTCAAATATCTTCCTCCCAACTTCCAACTTCTTCTTGATAATCAGTTATATGCAGTTTTGACTCGGGCTCCAGAATGTGCAAAATTTTGATTCTCATAACCTTCTTTGGTTATTCTTGCTCATTTCTTGAGTAGTCAACCTTCATTACATTGAGATGCTCATTTTTTAAAGGCACACACAACCATTATTTGGTTATGCATGTTAATTTTTTTGAGCATTCACAACCTCTTCTATTTATGCTTGCTCATTTTCTGAGCTATCACAACCTTTATTTTAGTTATGTCTGCTCACATTTTAAGCTTTCACAACTTCTTTCATTTATGCCCTCTCACATTTTAAGCACTCACAACTTCTGTGGGTGTCAAATTTTGAGCATTGATATATTAAATTAAGTTATGAGTGTTTACTTTTTTGATCACTTGAAATGATTTGGTTTTAGTTACTCAAATTTTGAGTGCTTTTTAAACTTTTAAGCTGTGAACGGTCGCATTTTGAGCATTTAGAACCCTTTAAGTTAGAAAATTTGACATTTTGAACATTGAGGCATAACTTGCAGGTCTTTTCAACATTTTTCTTGAAAATAGGTTTGTTACAAAGGTATGGATCTAAGGGATTTTTTTTAAATAATTAAAATTATTCCAAACAATAACTTTAATTATCTATTAAAAGTTAAAACTTGAGCCAATATAATTTGGTGAAAAGACATTGAATAAAAACAAAATCTCTTCCGATGGAGATTGATTAATGGATGTACAAGCTGCTTGAGCATTTAGGATATTTAATTTCTGGATTCACACAAATTTTGAAAAATTGGACTGGCAGGAATCAGGGCAACAACTAGCTCTAATTAGGAACAAAGACTACAAAGGATGCAGGGGGAACCTATAGACCACATTTTGATTAGTGTGTTATGCAGAGGAGCATAGAGTCAAAATAAATATGAGTAGAACTTTACAAAAGAACAAAGATATAAGGAAAAACCAAAAAATTCCGTAGGAGAAACACACGCTAATCAGAAAAGAAACAAACCCAAAAACTCCTAGCTAACCTATATACAAATCCGGAGAGGAGTCCATCTTATTGATTATACAATTTTAATTGTTTCCCACTACAAGGAAGGGGTAATCCTGTACCATCCAAGTAGAAGAGATAAAATGAGTTTTTACTACAAGTTTCTTTGATCTGAAAAGGACCCTCCAGAGTGAATGAAAATTGCCATGAAGTCCCTTTGGTTCTCTTTGCTTATCCCATAATAAGATAAGGTCACCCACTTTAAACGACCTTAATCTAGTTTTCCTGTTGAATAATTGTTTTACGCGTGCCTAGTGCTCTTTGATTCTGTCCACTACCATTTCTCTTTCCTCTTTCATCTTGGTCAACTACAATGTTCTCTTCTCGAGAGGATCTCTCAATTCATAATTCTCTAATGTATACTGTAATTTTAGAGCAGAGAATTCTAAGGGAAGGGTTAATTTGGCTTCTGTGTTGAAAACCAGCTCGAATAGAGACATCCCAGCAGCTCTCCTCTTAGTTATATGGTCAGCTCACAATTCCTTGTACAAGTGTTTATGCCAAGTTCTTTGATTTTCATCAACTAGCTTACGTAGGATAGTCACTATGTTCTTAATAATGGCTTTGGCTTGACCGTTTCGTTGCTTGGGTAGTAATCAGATGAATGTGCCAATATGATTCCATACTTGTAGCAAAATGAAAAGATTTCATGTGAGGTGAAATTAGTCGCATTATCAGTAACAATTTTGTTAGGGACTCTGAACCTTACTAGGATGTTTTATTTGATGAAACCGTAGACAACTTCTGAAGTTGTCTTCTTGACTGGTACAACCTCAACCCATTTAGTAAAATAATCTGTCACCATCAAAATGTGAGTATGACCAGCACTCGAATGTGGGTTAATGGGACCTATGAAGTTAAGTACCCAGCGCTGAAATTGTTCTTTAACTATCACCAGTTTAAGTGGCAAGGCTACAAGTTGTACCTTTCCTTTGAACTGTTGATAGGATTCACATTTCTTAACCCATTCATCAACATCTTTGAACATCCCAGGCCAATAATAGAAATTCCTTAATATTTTGAATGCTATCATTAAGGAAGAAAAGTGTCCACCACATGATTCATTGTGGAACAATTGAAGTAGCTTCTTTCTCTTCTATTGATCCACACGCCTTAGGAACAACCCATCTATTCCTTTCTTGTATAGGATATCTCCCCATATCATATATTTTTCAGCCTTCAAATTCAAAGTTCTCTTCTCTTTGGGGGATAGGTGTGCTAGGCATTCTCCATATATTAATAAATATGCAATGATCGAGAACCATTCATCATAGTAGTACTAACAAAAAGGACTACTGGTAGTTCTTTTTCTTCATTTATTTTCCCTTGAGATCCATCATCTTCCATGAGCTTACACAAACCTCTTCCCCTTACCAAATTCATTGGATTCATATCGATATCGTATTCCTAAACTTTTGCTATTGAAGAAGCTCTTTTGTTTAGTCCACTTTCTTGTAGAGTAAGAATGGTCTTCATAACTGTGTCATGAACAAACACTGTGAAGTGAGAATTGAGTATGTAAAATCAAATCTGCATAACAACTCTGACCATAGCATAAGCATTTTTTTCCATCAAGGAGTACTTTAGTTCATGTTTATTTACAGGAATACTCATAAAGGTGATGGGAGCCTCGACATTATCCTCTTTTGGTTGGGTCAATATCGAGGATAAGGTTGTTTCAGAAGCATAACAGTAGATATGAAAATCTTTTGAAACTCGGGATAAAAAAGAGCTGAATCATTTGATATGGCAGGCTTAATCTGTTAAAATTCCAACTTGACTTCTTTGGTCCACTTGAATTTTGCATCACATTTCATCATATTGACAATCGACTTGGTGATTTCTGAGAAATCAGGGATGAATCTTCTCAAAAAGTTGATCTGACCAAAGAATGATCTGACTCCTAGCTTGCTAGTTGGTAAAGAAAATTGTTGGATGACCTTCACTCATTCTAGGTCAATGCAAATACCTCCTTTGGATACTATTTGACCCAGTAATTTCCCCTCAATGACTCCAAAAATAGTCTTTTTCAGATTTAAAGATATGCCTTGACTTCTGCACTGGTGTAACACACATTCAAGATGATAGATATAGTCTTCTCTTTTCCTTGAGAAACATGTAAGATCATCTAAATAGATAACAATTATTTTATTCTTCAATTCATCAAAGGAGAGATCCATCATTCTCTGTAAAGAAGCTCCTGCATTTATTAACCCGAAAGGCATCCTATTGTAGGACAAAGTACCCTAGGGAGTGGTGAAGGTAGTCTTATGCTGGTCTTCTGATGCAACACTAATCTGGTTATAGCTCGAAAATCTACAAAACATTGATATCATTTCAGAGCCTGACACCATTTGCAGGATGTGATCCATTACTAGGAGTGAATAGTTGTCTTTGAGAGAGGCTTGATTAAGATTGCGGAAGTCCACACAAATCATTATTTTTCCATTCTTCCTAAATGGGATGATGTTTTCCACCCACGTAGAATGATGGATGGGATATATGATCTTGGCTTTGAGCATTTTGTCCACCTCGACGAATATGGTGCATCGACTATCTTTGGGTTGAATTGCCTTTGTTTCTTCCTAAAAGGAGAAGACCCTAGCTTCAACAGGATGTGATGTTTAAACTAACCATTCATAAAATCTTTGAGATCGTCATAACTCCAGGTGAACACATTACTATATTTCTTGAGAAAGTCCACATATTTCTCATTTTCCCTTTCTGAAAATACTTTCCCAATCAACGTACTTAGGATCGCCTTCCAAACCCATATTTTCTTTTTCATACTCTGAAGAATTTGAGGGTTTTTTATTATCGTATTTCTTCTCACCTTTATCATTTCGATCAAAAAAGGTATCCAATGTTACAACCCCTTTGAAATTATATTCCCTTTCAATTGAATGACAACTGGGTCACCCACTTTTTCCTTGGCTTGATCCCATGATTTCTCATCTTGAGCTCCATCAAATGCTAAGTTTGAGAAAGATCCTCGAACTTCAAGAAATCAGATTATGTGTTTGTCATCATCAAACACTTGCCAATGCTGATAATTATCTAGAATACTACGTCTATAGATCATTTCAATAATATAAACACCTTTATCAAATTCGGGATGCAAAATCAATAAAGAGGCTGACACTGCAAGGCAATCTACATTCATTTTTTGTTTCCTAGGTATTGAAGCTATAGAGAAGACATCCAATTATTCAATCTCATCCCACACCTTATTCCTGTAAACGTTCAACCTCTTGTTTTTAGTCTGGTATTGATTCCTTACCTGATTAACTACTAACTCAACATCACCCGTGACTCTGAGTTTCTTGATTCCCTTCTCTTTTGTAAACTCCAAACCAAGGTGGAGAGCCTTGTATTCTACAGTGTTGTTGTTTGTATCAAAGGCCAACTTGTAGGCCTTAGGAATTTTTTCTGCTTCGGGAGGTATTAGGGCAACTCTGGCTCCTGAACCAATAGATGAAGAACTTCCATTAAATTGCATGGACCAAAGTTCATCAACAATATCAGGTGTTAGGATTTTAGAAATGTCTTCTTCTTTTGATATCAACATGTAAGTTTTTGGGCCAATTTCTACATATAATATCTCTTCTCTTGGATCATCAAACTTTAGCACAATATATCTAACCTTCGGTTCAGGATGCAGCCTAACTTTCTTATCCCCGATTGTAATCAAGGCGTGAGACATGTCCAACTTGATTTCACCACCCAAATATTTACAAAAACTCCTACTAAATTGAATTCCATAGCTGGTAGGGATATCTGCCACCAAAATGTTGAGCTTTAATATTGTTTGAGGATAGACAACTAAGGCAACTTAAACATCTTTTAGCTGTTCAACAAGAGGAACTTGTTTTTATTCCATGGAGAAAACCTTTTTAGATGGATTATTTAATGAAAGTCCCAAAGCATAGGAAATCTTAGAAGGCATGACATTGTCTGAAGCTCTGGAGTCAATGATGCAATTACTCAACTTATAACCTGCCAGGTAGAGGGACATATAGAATGGATCTGTCTTATCATATAAAGATGCTACAATGAAGGACTCTTCATCAGTCACGAGCCCTTCTAAATCATCACTTTCCTATGTTTGATCCAATTCATGGTGAATTATGGATTTAGGGAAAGCAAAGATCTTGTTGATACATTGAACTAATTTCTCCAACTGGTGAGGATTCACTTTCAAATACTCCTACCGAGAAATCTGCACTTTTGTTTTCTTGTAGTGATCAATAAAATCAAAAGACTTTGCAAGTAAGTAGTTGTAGTAATAAGAACCTTTTCTTTCTTCACTTCTTTTAACATTATCAAATTTCTAGAATCTATTTTTAATTAAAATTCATTTTTGGCTTTGATTGAGTGTATATTTTTAGCATCAACATTTCAGATCACGCTCCATGATCCATCATCAGGATGAGAGAGAGTGCAAGATAATGAACAACATAAGATGCAGACCAAGCCTCACCCAAAATCTATATGAAGAGATGGGGAGAAGAGAGGGCCTGCACAAAGCAAGGAAGAAAAGTAAACAAAGTGGTTCATAATAAAACCAAAAAGAAAATCACAAAATCACAAGAAAAAAGAGGATAAAGAGAAAAAGCACGGGCAAACAAATCACAAGACAAAAGAAAACAAACACAAGAAGAAAAGACAAATAAACTCAAAAGAAATAAGACCTAAAAAATAAACACACACACAATTTTTCTTTATTTTTAATCCATAAAAGATATGTATAGACTAAAAATGAAGGAAAAAGACACTTAAGAAAGATATATATGAGGCGGATTCTCCTTTTGCATGCTTCCTAGAAAGAATGTATTTGAGCACGTCATCTGCATCTTTATCTTTTATATTTGATTTCTTTTTCCTCTTGTTTTTATTGCCAATTCTTTGTAAAGATATTGTAGGAATGATTATTTATGTCCCCTATGTCCTTATTTGTAATCCATAAAAGATATTTATAGACTAAAAATGAAGGAAAAAGACACTAAAGAAAGATATATATGAGGCGGATTCTCCTTGTGCATGCTTCCTAGAAAGAATGTATTTGAGCACGTCATCTACATCTTTATCTTTGATATTTTGTTTTTTTTTCCTCTTGTTTTTATTGCCAATTCTTTGTAAAGATATTGTAGGAATGATTATTTATGTCCCCTGTGTCCTTATTTGTAATCCATAAAAGATATGTATAGACTAAAAATAAAGGAAAAAGACACTAAAGAAAGATATATATGAGGCGGATTCTCCTTGTGCATGCTTCCTAGAAAGAATGTATTTGAGCACGTCATCTGCATCTTTATCTTTGATATTTGATTTCTTTTTCCTCTTGTTTTATTGCCAATTCTTTGTAAAGATATTGTAGGAATGATTATTTATGTCCCCTATGTCCTCGTTGTCATATTCATACTCAAGAAAATTTATAGAAGGATTCCCAAACTGCTGATTTATTTCATCTTCAGGGGCCACATATTCTTCTATTCTTTCACTAGTTTGGTTAATTTGCATGTATCTGGCCATCTCAGGGAAGGAGGCTCCATCATGATCAATTTTCAGGTGGAAGTTGCACATGGTAGCTTGGCAATTAGAGGAGGATGGATGTTAAATGGATAATCTTTGTGTAGGTGGAGTAAGAAGTTTGGGTTGCTTATTTTGCTGATAAGGGACATAATTCCTCCTAGGAATATCCTGATATAGTGCTGGAGGATTTTGAGGTAACTGCTTCTTCAACTAAAGTAAAACATTTTCTAGTTTTTGTACCATTGGGTCTGTGGTACCGGTACTTTCTTGCGGTCCTTTACCTTTTGTAATTCTTTGCTCCATTTTCCAGAATTAAGAAAATCATTCTCAACTTCTATAGCCATGGTTTGTGCATCTACTAATATAGAAACTTGATCCCTTCATATCTAGAAACTCATGTTGGAAGGCTGAGCACTAATGAAAAAGGTCTTTTAATTCTCCTGCGTGGGCCTTTTATTTACAAGAATCCAACTGACAATTTTGTTGAAGTGAGATAAAAATTCATGCATTGAATCATGAATCTCCTTCTTCATTTGGGTTAGTTCTGCAAGAAGCATATGTTCATCTTCAATGGTCTTGAACCTATTTTTGAATATTTGTCGAAGAGTATCCCATGAGTTGACTGATCTTGGTGGTATTTGACCGAACCATTAGGCAATCACACCAGTAAAAGTTTCAACAAAGAGACAAACTAAGACGTCTTCATGCATGATGCCAAACTTTCTATAAAGAAAGCGTTGATATGGTCATTTGTTGCGACCTTTCAATCTCCAACAAACTAAGGAAGAATTTTTATTGAACCAGAGGGTACAAATCATATAATTGATTTCCCAATGCTAAAGGGTCTATATCAGGACCCCAAGGGACTGTTGGTTGTTGAGCCATTGTGTGTATGATAGACATTTGATATTTAATGTTCACTGGTATTTTTGTGTCCAATGCAAGACTAGTGCCTGCAACGATGATGATAAAGGAATAGCCTTAGGAGGTGAAGAAGGGCTACTAGCTGATTTGACCTTCTTTCTTTTGGTAGAGGGAAACCAAGATTGGAATTTAAATTTTAATAACTCTTGAAAAAATGGATCAATAATCCCTTTTCTTCTGCTTCCTCTGGTATATCTTTTTTCAACCAGCTTTGTAAACTAATTATTCTGGTTTCTTTGATCTTGGATATGTTGCATCTTCTGCATATTACATTTGGGAATGGAAACAATTCTTTCGATGATGATCAAACATTGTCCTAGATGAAGTCTTCTAAGAATCTCACCAATTTCTTCTTCTTATTCTAACACTTGGCTTACTTCATGATATTATTGTGCACTTCGTCTACACCTCTAGGACAATCTATTTAACTTAGAGATTATGTCTTCCTGTCCATCTTAGAAACTGAGATTCGGTTGTAGTAGTGGAAATATGTTCTCATGAGGCATCACCTTATTTTACCATGATAAGCGACCTGTCAAAAATGTGTTCCAAGATCCCCAACAGAGTTGCCAAAAATTTTCAGGCAATGCACATTGGAATACAACTCTAGCTTATCATAAGATAATCTAAAATCTAATATTTTACCCTCTTTAATTGTGTTGTAGATAGTGGTGGATAGGAAAAATTTATTATATTGTATATATGTGGAAGATAAGAATGGAATCAACAATATCTTTTTGGTTTTGATCAATATAAAATAACATATAAATCAAAGGAACAAGGTTTTCCAAATCAAGCTTGGAGGAACTTATGCTATATCTAGGGGAATTTGTAATGGGTTAATATAGCTAGGGAAGTATATTTTTGTAGAAAATTTAGATGATGTCTCCTTACCATTTTCCCTTATGTCAAAGGGGAGAGAAGATTTAAGTGTTTCCATCAACGACAAAGGGGGGATTATTGCAATATATGTTTTAATTGATGTAGATCTCTATCATATAACTGATCTCAATCCATGATATATTTCTATATAAATAGATTGGTATATTTGTAGATGTAGATAGATGGTTTAGGACCAGCTTGATTGAGAGAGATGGTTTGATACAAATGTAGATATGGGATCAACATGTTTGAGGATAAGTAAGGTAGTTCAAATGGGTCAACATGATTGTATAGTAGTCTGAAAGATCAATTTAGTATGATGATGATGGTAAGTTAATCTAGATGTCCAAAGAAACATGTTTTATGATATTATGAGGGTTTGGATGCCCAAGTAGATGTGATCATTGTAACACCCCAAAATTGGCACCTTACAATTCTAATAAATTTTGGTGCATTTTCTCGTCATCGAAGTCCTATTTTACTAGGCAAATTCTCTTCTTAATTGACTTTAATTGACTTGGTCTCAAATGCAGAAAACCTGAATTTGCATAAATCTCACATTATATTTAATTTCTAAATTATCAAGGTTTATTAGCTAAAAATCCCTATGATTAATTAATTTAATTCTAAAGTCCTAAGTGCTTTCAAATTAAATTAATT
>MU227013.1:9971-24059 GCA_018584345.1 Thuja plicata
ATGCCCAAGGCATTAATAAGGCATGGGAGAGACATAGGCTTAAGGCATCTTCATTAATAAGGCATTAATGAAAGCCTTAAAGAGGTAAGGGAGGATGGCTTGAGAAAATGGACTTTAAGAAAGTCCAACTTGAGAAAGTGGACTTTCTCAAGTGGGTTCAGTTGTTAAGTATTCCTTAATGGAATGTGACAACATTAGGAGGTCGGTTAGAGTAGAATTTAGGATTAGGATTAGATTAGCATGGGTGAATGGGTTGAGAAGGGTTAGAACCCAAGGTAGAAGTGGTTGAGATAGGTTAGGTTGGGGTTTGAGGGAATATTAATAAATGAAATAAACTTATTTAATTCATTTAGAAATATAGGAATTAATTATTTAAACAATTTAATTGCTTTTTAATAATTACGGGACTATAGCCATTTTAATTAAATAGGCTAGGGGGAATGGGTTAATTGCAAGTGGGTATTTGATTTTGGGATTTATTTAATTTATTTATAATTAAATACTATAGCCATGTTTGATTTTTGATTTGATTTGATTGGTCGAAATTGATTTGAATTACATGGTTATAATAGTTAATATAAATTAGTGATAAAAATCACCTAGGACATTAAATTTATTTAAAGAATTATGCCAAGCAGTAACAGGGTCATTTGGACATAATCGAGGGTATGATCATACTTAGGGAAAATAGGGTCCATAGTTGGAATAGACCAAATTTAGGTGGTTACACTTCATTCCATCTTTTAAAATAATAAGTTTTAGTGAGGATCCACTTGTGTCCAGCACTTGAAGGTGGATTGCAATCTTATAAAACGGACACCCCATCTCATATAGGGTTTCTCTACTTGAATAGGTTTCAAGGGTAATACTAATAATCTTTCCTTTCCTAGAAATAGGGCACACTTTACACATTTTGTTCTCCAATAATAAAAATCCTTAAACATTGTAGGTCAATAATACCCTTCCCTCATGATCTTCCAAGATGTAGTTCTAGCTCAATAATGACCTCGAGCAAGCCCATCAATAAATTTAGAGAGTATTTTGTCTATTTGATCATTCGGAACACATCTCAAGATTACTCCATTTTTGTCCTTCCTGAAACATACACTATGAATTACCACATAAGGTATAGATTGGATTCTAAACTACATTCTTTTGGATTTTTTTAGTTTAGGTGGGAATTCACTAGTCTTCAATAAATGAGTCATCTCTTTAAGCCATCTTGTTGATTCTTTATCCTTAGCTTCATAATTTTGGACCAGTACTGTCACCTTTGGTTTTCATCCTCTTGGACATATTCAACCATTTGTTCACATAAACCTTTTCCCCTGACCATCTTTGTTACTTGTATATCTACATCAAACTCCATTACCTTGGTGATCCAACCAATTCACTTCTCATTTAAGTCCTTAGTAAGAATAAGTTCCTTAACACTAAGATGAGAAACCATCAAATGAACCTTGCTATTAGAGATTAGATGTTTAAACCTCTTAAGGCTTTGGATTAAAACTTGTAAAGATAAAAATAGGGTTTAGGAGATGTAAAGATGAAAAGGTTTTGGTTAAGGGGGGGGGGTTTGAATTGTTAATTGTTATTTGTGTTGATTTCCTTAACCCTACTTTACACTTACTTGAATTTGATTGATTGTATATTGCAATTTTGATTGTGATTAAGGGAAGATAAGATGCTCCTTTCTTTCACCCTCAAATACACAAATAGGAGATCCAATTTTGATCAACCACAAAGGGTTAATACACGAATGAATCCACTATTTGGAAAGAGACCAAGAAAATGGGATCTTAAATTCTATAAATTAATTGATTAATATGACTAATGACAGTAATTGAAAATAATAGGAGAAAGTACCAACCTTACAAAATAGCAGATCAAAGATTGTTGTTTTTTTGAGATCTGTAGACTGTTTCTGGAGATGCTGATAGTTGATACCAAACCAACATGCAGAGACAGACAAAACCTAGAAATATTTTTCCATTCTTATGTCTTCTTATGAAAAAGGTCGACCCTATACCACTTTTTCCAACTCAATCTACTCAGCTCTGAAAGTGTCCGTATTCGCACAGTCTGAAAGAAATCTGAAAATGGTATCCAGATCTGGTCTCAAATCAACTATTTGGAACCTGTACCTATAGGAAAAATGTTTTTTTGTTGTGGGAAAGGGGTTTGCCTTGGTCAAGTCCCAGTTTTGGAATTAACCTTATTATATGTAATTGAAAATTGCATAAAGAATAACAAAGAAAAACTCAAATTCACCTTGCTTGTAATGTCCTTGTGGTGGATTTGAATCCGTGGATCCACAAGTATGCTTCAAAACATGGAATGTAGATTGGAAGGATTTATTCAATCTCTTGCTTGTAGATCTCCAACACCAAGTCTTGAATGGATTCTTGAACTTGACAAGGGCTTTGGAAGAAGATGGATGGAGAGATCACCAAAAGGGCACTTTTTTTGGCTTGAATCCTTCAATGGCCTCCAATGGATCTCCTTCATGCAAATGGATACTTGAGAATGATGGATAATTTCTTCAAATCTTGCTTTATTTCTTTCTTGGACTTCACTTCATAAGGATGCTTGATGCTTGATTAGAAGACTTCAATTGCTTGATCATGGTTTTTCAATGCTTAGAGAAAATGAGAGAGAAATCTTCCCTTTTATATAAAATCAGGGAAAAATCTTCTAAGAAGGCCTAAATAGGATAATTAAATCATCATTTAAGCCTTTACCCCTAGGAGAGGACCTATTTTAAATATAATTTAGGAATCAACCTATTCAGAACCTGAAACAGCTGACCCGGAAGCGGGAATATACTTTTTGTGAAGACCGACATCCCGAAAAACAAAAGTTGTCGGGATTTGGACCCTGGGATAGGGTTGAGGTAAGCCCTGTCCTAGGATAGGGCCAAGGTCAACCATATCCTAGGGTAGGGCCAAGGTTGAACCTATCCTAGGAGGTTGACCCTATCCCCAGATCCCAGGATCATAGGTCAGAGACCCAGAATGTATAATTTAGGTCAGGAAATGGAGGTTAGAAAGGCAGGTCAAGGGGAAAAACCATGCCAAGATCAGGAACCCATTTAGAGGTGCTTGTTATGACCCCAAACCACTCACTCAGAAGGATAAACTAGTCTCCTATGGAAGTGCTTCCATTTTCTGACTATACACAACTAAAGCATTTTTCTCTACAAAACTATACCTATATTTGTATTCTTCTAGACCTTTTCTTAAGAAAGCAATGTGCTACTCAAAGCCCTCTTCATTTCCTTGTACTAGAATTGTAGAGATTGTATCAAGGCTTCCATATGCATACAATGTAAAATATTTCTGAAATTTTAGGTTCATCAGTGTTGGGGCTAATGACAAACCTTCCTTGATGGCTTGGAAACTATTCTTTCTTTCTCTTGTTTGATTGAAAGATGCATTTTTATTTAACATAAATGTCAAAGGATTTAGTAAATTTGCAATATCTGGCAGAAATCTTCTAACAAAGTTGATCCTTCCTATAAATCTTTGTAGTACTTTCTTGTGATTAGGTAATTATAGCTCTAGAATAGCTTGGACCATTTCATGATCTATTATTGTACCATGTTTAAATATAATAAATCCATGTAGTCTACCTTCATGAGTTGCAAAAACTAATTTTTTGGGATTAAGAGAGATGCCAAATTCTCTGCACCTCTCAAACATTTGCCTTAAGTGGCCTATGTGATCTTTGGATTCTTTAGAATATATAGTAATACCATCTAAGTACACAAGCACAAATTTTAAGATCAAACAAGCAAAGGCCATATCCATAGCTTTTTGGAAAGTATCTCTTGCATTAGACAAGCCAAAAGGCATCCTCTTATAAGGTATGATACCCTATTTAGTGGTAAAATTTTTCTTGAATGCATCCTCTTCCTTTAATATAATTTAGTTATAACCAAAATAACTATCAAGGAGTGAAAAATGTTGAGAACCTGAAACAAATTGAATGATTTTCTGCATTGGTAGTAAAGGATGGCAATCTTGCAATGAAGCCTTATTCAAATCCCTGAAGTCAACACATAATCTTAACTCCCCATTCTTCTTTATCATAGGCACTAGTCTTGAAACCCAATAAGTATATTTTATGGGGTAGATAATACCACTTTCCATTAGTTTATTTAGCTCTTTCTACATCATAGGCTCTAGTTTGGGGTTGACTGGTGTTTGCTTTTGCCTCATTGCCTTTACATTTGGTTCTAATTTTATGGTGTGTTGGGCCAATTGTGTATCAAATCACTTTAGATCAATATACTCTCATTCAAACAAATAATTAAATTCTTGAAATAGCTTAATAAAGTCTTTCTTTTCTTGCTCTAAATTAATTTTACGAACCTTTACTAGTTTACCCTTGAAGATATCAAGCTCCCCATAATGTTCTTCTTTGATTAGTAGGCTGGTTTTGTTTTCCTTTAATAGATCATATGTTCTGAAAATAGATTCCAAAGTGACCAATCCCTTGGGAATCTTATTAGACCTTAACTATATCGCCTGATGTCCATATTGATGCTTTAATTTTTCTTGGTTAACTGCTACAAAAACATCCTCTTCAAGAAGAAAAATCAAAATTTGGTCATCACTGTCAAACACCAGCCAATTAGTGTCATTATCTAGAATAGATTGCATAACAATTATCTTGACATATTGTTGTGTTTTTCCTTGCTGATCTCATGTAGAATTTTAACTTGTGCACCTACTGCAGCTAGTCTATCAGCATGTTGATTTTGTTTTCTAGGTATTGAAATGATATCGAATGCATCAAAGAATTCCAATAAATCAAAAATTTGGTGCTTTTATGAATTTATAGTATCATTTTTAACCACATGCAAGCCCCTAACGTGGTTGACAAAAAGTTTACTATCTCCAAAAACTTGAAGGCATTTGATATTCCTCTTTCAAGCTAATTAAAGACCTTGAATCAAACCTTCATATTGAGTAGTGTTACTATTGACGGGGTTTTGATGACCGTGTCCGCCAACAGTCATAAGTTGTCACCGGGTTCCAGGGAAATCGGCCAAATCTGCCTGCAAAGGCTGTGCAGGGGAAATAAATCCTCTGGGCCTTCAAGCACCTAGGTGTTGGTTCACGATGATGCGGGGCTCGGTTGGGAGAGGTGACTATTTTTGAGGGGAGGATAGCTAGTTTCTTCAACTCATCATCTTCGGAGATTCGATCAAAGTAAGGGTTTTCCCGGGCATTCTACACTTAGCAAATAAAGTGAAAAAGATCCTGCAGGATTAGAAGTATTTCATCTAACTACAATCATGTTGAAATGTCCAGAAAATTGATGATACTCTGATAAACTACACTAAATACCGAAGAAATACATAACCATCAGCTAGCATTTTATCAGTAGCAAGAGGAAAGAGTTCGTTAATCTACTTTAACATACCAGAGTAAAAGACATACAGAACATTAAAACATGAAATACCATTAACTCAAAAGCAAGAGTGTTGACAACATCATTGCCAAGAATCCTTCCTTTTTCATTAATATTCAGTCCAGCGAGCACTGGTGCGTGATACAATGGCGGCTCTGAGGGAGCATCTAACTACCAAGAACAGAATGATGGAGCATTGAGCTCTGCAACTAAAACTAGAAATTACTTCGCTATTGCTATGGACAACAAAATCATCAATTTTGCCAACCTTTGGAAATAGGCTGATTTGCCTATTTATACAACTCTTTGGTAACCCTAACCCTATTTACATCATGCTTTAATAAAATACAATATCTGGGAGTCGGTACTACCTGCACCACCCTATAAAAGACCTAGAGACAAAATAGGTCTGTCATGTCAGAAGAATAAGATAAGAATATAAATCAGAAGGATCGGTCTCGAGAAGAGAGCCAGAGAGGAGAAAGAAGAAAGTAGGTCCCTCAAGGACCGAGGCTACATGCCTCATAAATGGGAAATGTGGTGCCCTGTCTTCAATGTGCCAGATATACCTTTGAATGACACCTCGAGAAGACCACCCTATCAGAAGACCAACTACCGAGCCGACGCCTCTTGATGTGCCCAACTACCTTCTGACAGTCTTATTAACCACCTCTGAAAGTGACCGGTCGGCCTTGGGGACCGGGACACGGATCACTTTAAAGAACACAAAATTTTGGATCCGGGACTCCGGGATCCGGGAACTTACATCCCAAAAAGAATAAAGAATACTCAATGTGAGTTTTTCCCCGGCCTCCGGAGAAAGCTTAAGGTTGCTTGTTATCATTGAAGGCCTGAAGGAGGTGGGAAATGCCATCTTCATCTACACTCTTCAGGCTGGCCCTTCCGTGCCTGGCTACTTCAACTTGTTCCCCCAGCTCCGGAACATTTTCTTTAAATTCATCCGCCATCCTTGCCATGTCACGGCCCTTAAGTATCATTTCAGTTAATTTTGCCATTTGGGCCCCATCTATCCCCTCCGGGGATTGGTATCGGGATTGCATTATTTCATCAAAACTCCCCAAAATTGAATGTTTGGGGGTGTACGTATCTGTACTAAGGGGCTCAGCCCCGGAAATATTTATTACATAAGAATTGAATAAATTAGAAGGATATTTTACATTGTGTACCTTCTCTTGCAAGGACTCTACCAGCTACTTGGTTACCTCCAATGTGAGGTCAAGTCTGGCATGCTGAATCCTTACAAAATCAAATGATTCCTCACCCAGAATTTTGGATTTGGAAATCATGTCCTCTCCCAAGGTGAGGAGCTCTTTGAGCTCTACCTTCCATGCCTGATAATTTTTGGCGTCACTCTCCCACTACTCAATAAGTGTTTCTATCTGGTGAATAACTTGTCGGGCCATGTACAAGTCCGGGAGAGTGGATGCTAGGAAATGTCGGGTGTTTCCTATCTGTAGGGTGACCCATTCATCTATTGCTTGTGCCTTCTTTTTCATTACTCACAGGGAGTCTATGTCACTTTGCGGTAATTCCTCTGATGTGGAGGTCTTTGGAGGGACGACATTGATGGGTATGGCCTGCTCGGTAAGCAACCCCATAAGGTTTGCATTCTTCTCTTTCTCGGCCTTGAGCCTCTGGGCCTCCTTTTCATATCGGGCTTTAACTGCCCTTGCTGCCTCCTTAAGAAAGTCCACCTCACCTTGCTTTCCTCTTTTACCCAGGGATACCTCTGCAACATTGTAGTCTGTGGGGTTTGTGGTTGCTTCATCGGCGTTTGTGGGAGGTGTTGCTACAATGACAACTGTCTCTCCGCCCGGCCCAGTTTGTAGAGTATGAACTGTCTGGGCTTTCTTCACTTTCGGCGGGGCCTGAACTTGGGCCATCATTTTGGCCAGGGAGAGAGGAATCACCGGAGTGGACTGAGATTTTCTCTTTTTTCTCTCCACCAGCCACTGAGGTGGGAGAGGTGGCCTTCCTGTCAGAATCTGTTCTCCTAATTCTCTCCCGGTGTCCTGTTGTTGTTGCTCCCCTCCAACGGGGACTTCATCCGTCCTCCCTGCCTCAACCTTTTCTGTAGCAATGTTCTCTTAGTCAACCTCCATCTCCTCAGCCTTTTCCCGTATGTCTATTGCTAGGTCTGGACCTTGGTAGGATTCTTCAGAGATTTCCTCTTCAAGTTGCTCCTCTTCTTCTTTTTCTGCCAGGGCTTCTTCTTCTTTTGGTAGTAGGGGAGGTATCGGGCTGAGATTCAGAGTTTGGGCCGCTGTGATAACCTACCCGAAGGTTGCCCCCGGGAGTGGCCTTGGGAACGTGGTGGCTGGGTTTATGGTTATTCTTGAAGATTTGGGTCCGGGTCCCCTAGTAGATGCTATTTGTTTGCCTAGCTTTAGTTGGTCCACTCCCGAACCTTGCGTTTCTAGAGCCCCAGAGACAATTTTTGGTTCTGGCTGTTTTTCTTCTATTTCCTGCCCTTATTCTTGTGCAGGTTCTTCTTCCAAGTCCTCTTGGTCCGTAGCCTCTTGTTCTTTCTCTGAGACTTCCGTCTCTTCTTGTGTGTCACCCTCCGGAAAATTCCCGAACTCATCGGTCGTAAATACATCAAACTCTTCTTCAGGAGGGGGACTGGCTGGGACCTCTGTCGGCTCTGCTTCTTTCTCCGATTCTGGGGAACTGGAAGAAATGATCTCCACTTCTCAGGGGAGGGACGCCACTGGGGCCAGTTCTGCCTTGGGCTATTCGATGTGCTTTCTCTTCCTCTGGGTGACCAAAGGTGGCCCCGCATCTGCTATTGCTGCTGCCTCCATGGGATCCACCCCTATTTCCTTAACCATTAAGGTTGCCAGTGACGGGGATGATGGAGGACGAATTGGTCTGGCCATGAGCGCAGGAGTGGCCAGCCTTGTTATTTACTGCTCCCTCATCTGCTGGGAGGCTGCCACAGATTTCTTGATCTATTCTTGTATCGGGACTTCTTGCACCGAGGGGGTTGTAGCTATTCCCTTTCCTTTGTCTGCGCCTTATGAAGAAGTCCCGTCCCCCGGGTCAATCTTGGTACCGGCGGTGGTGCTAATTTTGGTGCCGGTCGGGGAGCTTGATGCATACTCCCAGGGCATACCCTCTTAAAATAGGCATGAATTCGCTTGACCACATCCCAAGTGAAGTCCTCAATTGTGGGCCCCTCCTGGGCGGCCCAATCGATTACTGGCAGTGCCATTTTATCGTTCCCCTTTTCTTTGTACTAGGGATCTATGGTCGGGGCGGCATCAAAAAAGCCCGAAGGGAATCATCGGAGCTTCAGTTTTTGCATCATTCCGGCTGTCATTCTAATGTAATTCCACCTTCGCACATCCACATCATCTTGTCAATCTACCCGAAAGTCCTCCATGTGTATTTGATGGGGCTCTGAAGCCTGGGGCATTGTCGTTGCTATTTTTCCATGCGGATCAAAGTTCTTCTGCGCCAGATAGAATTCCTGCAAGTTATAACTTTTCAGCTCATTGTCTGCCTCCCTCACAGCGGCCAGACTACAGGTGTAGTTCCCATAGGTGATTGGGAATGAGACGTTGGGGGCCTTCTTGAGGGAAAAGAAGGTATGCAATTCCATCATTTGTCTACAATATTCTAGCAGCACGATCTTGTCCCCGCAGTGCCTAGGCAACAAGTAGGGTTTCTCGGAGAAGCCGGTGACCCTAATGTATGTATGCTGCTGGAACTAAATGTAGTAGTGCCCATAGCTACTAACTAACTTCATCACCTCAGTGGATAGGCGGTATCTGGCATCCCGGGTGGGTGTGAGCAGATGGTAGTAAATGAACGCATCATTTACTTGGCAGAAACTGGGGAAGCTGGCCTCCCATTGAATTTGTGGGAAATGGTCCCACAGCGCTTTTTGTTCTGGGCCCATCCCGAGCATGCCATCTGTAAGTAGGCCATTAGAATGGGGCCTCTGCTGGGCTAGGGCCTAGAAAATGTAAGAAGACATATAGAACTTATTTTTCCTCTCCACCTGGAGGAACTGAGAGTCGACATGATTAGAGATTATTGCGGCCCGGTCAAAGAATGCTCCCTTGGTGGAGATGCCGAGGAGGAAATAATACATCCATTTTGCAAACTCCTGGGTGGAGGGTTGCCCAAATACCTAGGATAATGCTATTATCCCCATCCGGATGTTCTCCTTGAATTCAGAGTGGGGGATTTCTATCTTCATTCTCTTTGGGTCCCTCTTCGGGGCCTTGAGCCAGTGGGTATTCATATACACCTGGGCAGCATCCTCTAGTTGAGTAAATTGGTCTAAGGCATGAGCCCTTGTAACCACTGTGGCTCTGTCAAATTGTGGGATTCCTAATCCCACCCAGAATGTGTCTGGGTCGAGGGACACCAGTGGAGTGGGGTATCCCGTAGGTTCTGTTGCCGCAAGCATGAAGGCTCGAATAGAAGAATTGTAGTTGGCGGCCAGTGTTAGAATAAGCTCTGGGGATTGCATGGAGCATGGAAAGCAGGCTGCCCGGAGAATCCTGGAACCTCCGACGTTGATTGCTAATTGATCCCCAGCTTGTCGCTAGATGTGCATTACTTTTACTAAGGCTTGCATCTATGCCCACGTTCTGACGCTGGTGTCAGTTATGAGTTTAACCTTGGACTCAATCTTTGAGCCCGTAATGACATTTTTCTACACGAACTTCATGGTGAGGGGCAGTTTCTCCAGGGCCCTCTCCATCTTAGATTTTATAGCTGCCCTGGTCTCCGTTGCTGTGGGTAGTTCCGGACTTCCGAGAGGAGATGATGCAGATGCTTCTGACATATTTGGAAGACAAAGTCTGGGAACCTGCAAGACAAAGCGACCGTTAGAATATTTTTATTAAAATAAAATAGTTACTCCGGGGTCCGGAGATCTTATCACCGCGGTGTTTTCTTTTCCTGAAAAGTTAGTATCATGTAAAGATAACCAGAAAAGCAAAACGCAGCATAAAATTAAGGTATCAACATAGCTGGGTCTGGGGAATTTTGTCACGCCTGGTGAAGACACAGGATGGATGGTGGTAAGAGGCCCGAAGCCCGGACAAAGAACTGTGAGTAAAGATGTATGAAAAGGCAAGTTGTCAAGCCCACATGGACACCACGTGCGTTGGAATTAAATAGATGTGATGGCTGTTCAGGCTTAGAATTGTCACCCTAACTCAGGCATTAGGGCTATACGACAATTCTATCCTCACAATTGAAACCTCTCCTAGCTGTGGGTAGGCTATGAGTGAAGAGGAGTCTCTGGATTCTAGGTCAGTTCCTATAAAATGTGGTATATCACTTCCTGATTGAAACTGAATTAGGAAAAGGGATTAGAGGTTTGTAACTAAAATTCCATAATGGAAAGGTGATACACCAAAGATATTCAGACTCTTATATGAAGCTTCAAACTGACTTATACTTAACACACTCTGGTGGATCTTTGATTATCACTAACTAATCAATACATAGGTTAATAAAAAATGGATAACTAGGGTCTTCACCACAAGCAATACTCTTCTCGTTAACAACATGCACTTTCCACGAAAGGCTTATATCTCTGCAATATATAGTAGGAATTACTATGATTCACTAGTATATACTTGCAAAAGCATTACTCTTATATGTAGAAAATCAAAAACAGGAACTTTGAACAATGATCACAATCAGAAATATGAGTAATTAAGTCAATTCTATTCTTCTCCAAAAGTCTATGCAAAAATTACATTCATAAGTTCTAGAATCATGTCAAGGAATGATAAAATTCCCTTGCATAATAATGGCACCACATAAAGGTAATCACAATAGAATACAATGGAAAGATAGATCTTAGTGGTAGGAACTCAAAAATTTACTAAACACCTCAATCTCCTCCAAATTGACTCCACCATAACGAAGAATCCCATTTCCTAAATAGCCAACATGGCTTATTTGAAAAATCTTCCCTCCAAAACATGAGGTTTTCAAAAATACATTAAACACCCAAGTTTAAACTCCACCAAACTTAACTATTTTCCATTCAAAATCATCCCTCTTCAAATGATTTTAAGCATTATTATGGAGGTTATACTTTGATTGAACACATGGCATTTTGAAAAGGGGAAAAACCCGATTTTCATTGCAAAGTTGTTGTTACTTTACTATTGGCATTTGATTTGACCATGGTTCTGTTGCCACTGCCAATGTTTAAGAGGTAATTGTGGTTTTGTGATCACCATTGCTGATCCCCAGGAAGTAACTGCGGTTTTGTTGAAGTACTGTCGACATGACTGTTTTCGGTTGAAGAGGCAGTCTGTGGTTATCAAGGCACTTAAAAGTACCGAGGTGGCAGTTTTTGAAGAAACCCGATGCTCTGTCACTAACATTGCATTTATGTCACCACAGTGGAACTCAAAAGATAGTAGAATACATTTCATTTTATCTGTCGGCTTCATTTGTCTTTAGGGTTTTCATTTTTCTTCTTTGTGTGGCCGCCATGTAGAAAAATGCATGCTGTTTTGAAGTCCGCCATGCTTGCAAAGGAAAACTTGAATTTCATTGAATGAATGACCGAAATATTTGTTAATGTAACTGAAGTTTTCTCCATATTGGAGATCACGGCTTTCAAAGCTTGATTGAACTCGAGCCCATTCTGTAAGTCTGCATTTATGTTTTCCATTGATATCAGAATTTTGCTGATGTCGTGCCATGGAAGATGTGGCTCTGAATAATGAACCTGTTGATCTTTAGGAACTTGTTTGCACCGAGGATTCTGGGTCTGCAGTTTGAATGAAGTTACAGGATTCTTTGACTGTCTGTCGACTTCTCCATTGCATTTATGAATGACACCACATCCACCTTGGAATGGTTTGAAGCTGTGGTAGAGGTGTCAAATGGGAATAGCCTCTCCCACAACTTCAGACTCATCCCCAGCTACCTGTGTAACTTGAGACATCACCTCTGCATCAACTACGAACTGGGGAGTTCTCTGCCACAGCTTCAGACTTATCCCCAGCTCGCTATGTAACTCGAGACTCCACCACTGCATCTGAAAAATGGTCTTCAAATTTGGCAACACCTATCACTTGGGTTTTCATCAACATTAAATGTGTGGGCTTATGACTGAAAGATGTAGTAAGTTTAAAAACTTCGAGCTTTATGACACATTTCAGTCATAAGCTTTATATTTTTGATGCGAGTTGCAGTAAGTTTAAAAAAACTTCGAGCTTTATGAAATCTTTCCATCATAAGCTTCACATATTTTATGCTAGTTGCAGTTACACTTTGATTTTGTGGGGAAGAACTCCATGCATCTATAGATAAGTTATTTTTCCTTGTTATCTTGCTCATTTAATGAACTTCTCTGCATGTCTTAAAGTTGTTCTTCTGTTCTATTTCTATCTGAATAAAAACACCAAATGCTATCTTGTCTGAACCATAAGCACAAAATATGGTGTCTTCTTATGCAAAATGTGTTAAAACAACTGATTGAAAACACATATAATTTCTAAAACACACTCACGGGTTCTTGAATAAAACAATGTTTTTTTCATTTCTTTGAAACACCACATAACTGTAGATGCACCGACTCTGTATGAGATACACCCAATATGATGACCAAAAATGTCATTCTATTTGTTTTATTTGATGAACACTCTGCATATGTCATTTTCTTTGCCAATGTTTGATGTCGACTGTCATCACTCTGTCTTACTGTTGACTGTAGCTATATTTGCATCTTCACTCTGTTTTAATGTTTTGAAACAAAACATCTTTTACTGTTGTATGACAAAGCCATAAAACATGGAGAATAATAAACATGTTTCTGTTAAGATGCTTATCTCACTGTATTAAAAAACACACATAGGTTACATCAGATGATATTCTGAAGAATTCTCATGACATCATATGCATAACAATTTAAAACATGTTTTACAACTAGGATCAATAACCAGAAAACCCACAGGGTTCGAGCACGGGCTCGTGACTCCCATGGACTTCTAAATTGAAACCCTAATCTGTAAACAATGATTTACATGAATAATTGCTCAGTATTATTAGCATGAGTGCTTATCATTTTGTTCAAAATCCCAATCTGAGAATGTGAGAGGTAAACTCTGCATAACAACTATCTATCATTTTGTGTTCATATATTATTCAATGCTATTGTTGATCACCAAAATGTAGTTAGATATAACAGAATCCTATGTTGATTTTGAAATTGCTGATTCCTGTCCATTTTTGCAATTTCTCTCATTCTCTGTTTCATGCTTAGTGTTTGTTAGCATTGCTTTCATTTTGCATAATCTCTGCATATGATATTTCAACTTAGAATTCCTAAGTGAACTTCAATCCATTTATAACAGACAGATGAATGCAAAAATGTACTTACTAAAGCAGCATCTTTTAAAGTTTGGGAACAATTGCATGACAGTGACATCACATACTTTGTTCCAGTCTTTTCTTGTAGTCTCTCTGATTTCTTCATGTGTCTGATTCCTTCATGTGTCTGAACAGTAACTTCTTTTCAATCAATAATCACTTCCTCTGTATAAAACAGTGGAGTTCGAGCACGGGCTCGTGACATCCACTCCTTTTCTTTTGTTTACTGCATTCAGTCATGCATGTTTGTTCATTTGCACACACAACAACATTCAATTTGTTGGGTCA
>MU227013.1:24646-48695 GCA_018584345.1 Thuja plicata
ATATGAATCAAAGGACATTTGTACTACATTCTTATGAATGCACAATGTAATGATCAATGATGAATTTTGAATATGTAATGATTTGATCAATACTTAGAGTACATAAAATGAAAATCTGATAATAAATCTAGTAAGTGAATGCAAATCATCAAAAACTGTAAGATATTCTTAACTGGGTAACATAAACATGCAAATTTATTTTTTGGTGCCTATTTTGTTGTATGATTGGATTTTGGATAACAATGGCTATGACGGCGGAGCCAACTGTTCGAACGTGCGAAAAGGGAAAGCCACTTGGCTAGAATTGATTGCACGCATGGGATGTAAATGAGGTTCTGACAACCTTGATGGAGGAGAGAGAAAATTGCCAGTTTGAAACCGGCCGAGAGCCGAGTTTCAAACAGGTGGTTTTCTACCTCGAAAGCGAGTTTGAAGGCAAAAACTAGAAGCAAAGGCGACTCGACCAGCACGTCGAGTTACCTGGAAGGATATACATGAAGCCAAGGGATATATACAGAGAATAGAAGGAGATATATAGGTTTTTTACAACTATAATCCATATATACATGAATATACAATGCAGGGACGACGTCCGTGGGAAAACAAAGCGAAAAAAAATATATACAACCATTTACATTATTTACGCTGTTTACAAACTTTACATTATTTATAGAAAGACAACTTCTGCACAAAGGGTGGATGACCCTCTGGCAGAGCCGACCCACCAATAGGTGGCAAAAACCAGAAACAAAGGACCGAACCAGATGAAACATAGAGAAGCAAAGCACAACCAGACAAACAAAAATGAAATGAAAACTAAAGCAAAACCAGCAAGCGGAAGCAAAGCAGAGAGGGGGAAAGGAAGAAGCACCAACCTAAAAATGCAGAAGGAAAAAGAAAGGGTAGATTACCATGGGAGCTTGAGTTGTCAAACTGTTAGAATCACCACCACGTAGCACTCGCAATTGCCTGAGAACACAGAAGGTGTTAAGCTTTGATTATCACAAATTCTCTACAAACGCACTGTTAATCGCTTTAAAATTTCTCTAATTCACTCTAAGTGCTTGAAGGTTTTAATTGCGGTAAGGGTGAAAGTGACAGATAAGACCCATTTATACCCGCAGTAAAAAGGCAATCCTCCACCTTTTGGCAACCTCTGGACAGGCAAAACCTCCGGACTCCAGGCCCAGGGATTCCTCATGATGATATTCCTAAGAACAACATGACGAAAAATCTTTGAGTCCGGAATCCGATTCCGAACAAAAGGCAACCTCTGGGACCGAAGTCCCAGAGACAAAAACAAACAACAAAATGACACACCAGGGAAGAAAACCCCAGAGAAAGAAAACAAAAGGAAAAGGAAGACAAGGCAAAGCCTGCAAAGCAAAAGCAGGCAAAAGAAAAAAGGGGGACCCAACATTTTGCACACCAAATGTAGGGACGGGGATGTAGGGCATAACAAATGGCGACTATCTGGGATAAATGCCTTAGCGTATTTGAGAACTAAAGAATCTCTGGTTAGCAAAACTAGAACAAGCCACTTCCCGAAGCGTCTAACAGGCAAAGGGAAACATATCCGAGAGAATCCAACCACAGAGGAGTCAGTCCATAGTCCTTCATCAGTGGTTTCGTGTGTGCTTTGGAAGGAAATCAAGCCGATGACCTTTGGGAGGAGTAGAGAAGAGGTACTAATCACATTGAACCAGTCATCAATTTGCTCGTTTCCCCTGGAGACCAGAGTTTTGTCCCACTTTTTATCTTGTTATTTTGCTTATTTCTGGGTGGGAAAGGCAGTACTTCTTTCACCTATCCACCTATATTTAGGTTTTTCGAAGAGGGGACAAAAACTCTGGACCCGGGAAGAATTCCTTTAGATTTTTAGACCTGGGTCAATCAAAGAGTACAACCGATCTACCCTCGGTGTGTCCGATTACTTGTTCCTTGCATTATTATTTTGTTCACTGATTGCCAGATTTTCAGAGAGAACACCCAATGAAGATTCCTCAAAATGTTCCATAACCCATGAAACAAGCCCCAGAGACCAGGTTGATTCCATCGTGCTAAAGATAGATTCTAAAGTTCACCATGCCGTAGACATTGCCCCACAGGCCAGAGTTATGTGAAGCATTCCAATCTCTGCGAGACGGAGCAAAATGCCAGGACCACAAAAAAATGAAAAGAGAAAACAAAAACAACAAAAGGGGACTACCCCGGAGGACAGTCGACAAGACTATCTACAAGGCAGGGTACCTCGCACGAGGCACCCGGAGGGAACTATTTACGAGCGGAAAGCTTTACATATAATACAACTTTGGACAAACTTACCCTCATTTGAAATAGTGTCTGAGAAACTGCCCATTAACAGGCAATGCGATAGGTTCCCCAGTCAAAGTGTTGAGGCGGTAAGTATTTGCCCCGCAGATTTTTGAGATCAAGTATGGTCCGAGCAAAAGCCGCTGGAACTTGGTATGCTTTCCTTTCTTCTCCCGGTCCTTGTCCCACAACAGGACCAAATCTGAGATCTGAAAAGCTTTATATTGGGCTCTTCTATCAAACCATCTCTTTACCACTACTTGATGATGTGCGAAATGTTCAAGAGCTCTGTCTCTCTGTTCTTCCATTCGCACCAGGTTCAAGAGCTGAACCTCCACGATGTTGTCCCTGTTGTTGAATTCCTGCATGAACTGTAATATTGGGATCTATAAATTGACTGGGAATACAGGGTTCTGGCCATAAACCAGGTGGAATGGTGATGTTCCCAGGGCGGCCTTAATACAAATGCGATCCACCCAGAGGGCGAATTTCAGCTTTTGATGCCAATCTCAGGGATTTTGTTCTAACAGGTGTTTGATCACTTCGAGCAGATTCTTGTTTGTTGATTCAGCAACGTCATTTCCCTGGGGATAATAGTTACTGGAGAACTTCAGTGTGATCTTCCGATTGTAGGTCCATTTGAGTAACTGTGCTGAAGAAAATGCCAGACCATTGTCACATACTAAAGTGAAGGGCATTCCAAACTGTGTGATGATGTTTTCTTCCAAGAACTTGATAACTACGTCCGTCGTGTTGTTCTTACAAGGTATGGCTTCAGACCACCGAGTGTAGTAATCAGTAGCAGTAAGGATATATCAGTGGTTGGCAGACGAGTTGGGGTTGATTTCCCCGATGAAGTCAAATGCCCATTGGGCAAAGGGTCTAGCCTTGTAGACTAGTTGTAGAGGCATAGCCGGGTTACGCTCATGATGCGCTGCAGTTTGACAAGTATGACATTTCCTAACATGAGCGTAAACATCTTTAAAGAAATAGGGCCAATAGTATCCGACCCGAAGGATCTGATGGGCAGTGGTCTCGGCTGAACCATGCCCTGTTCCAAACTGTCCATGGAATTCGTTAATTATTCTTACAGCTTGGTCTCTGTCGATGCACCGGAGGTACACCCCCTCATAATTTCTACGGTAAAGCGCAGAGTTTTTGATCATGAAGTGTGCGCTTTTCATCTGCAGGGTGCGGCGTTTATGGGGAGGCAACCCCTCCGGACATTTGTTATTTAGTAACAAATATACCAAATTGGTATACCATGGGTCTTGGGTGATGGACTCCACCGTGTAAGTCTGACATTCTATGTGGGGAGTCTCCTCTGCCATCGCCTGACTTAGTCCTTGGCCCCAGACAATTTTCATGGGCTGGATTTCTAAGTCATATTCTTGGAGGATGGCCATCCATTTCCCTTGTGTCGCACCCAATTCACTTTGCATCAGCGAAGATTTGACAGCCTGGTCTGGGATAATAGCATGCACTTTGCTTCGGAGAATATAATGCCAGAATTTCTTCACGGCGTGAACTAGAGAAAAGGCCTGTTTCTCTAGTGACAAATACTGAACTTCAGCGTTCTTGAAGGGGGAACTCATGAAAGCTATTGTTCATTCCTCCACTTCAACCTTTTGGGTCAACACTGTCGTAGCAAAATGCGATGAAGAAAACGAGTATATGTAAACCGGGAGGGAATAGTCCAGGCTAGCTAGGACAGGCACCTCTGTTATCGACTATTTAATCTGGGTGAACGCCCATTTTTCTTTAGAACTCCACTCAATTTTGGTATCATTTTTCATCATCTCATTGAGTGGTTTAACTATTTCTGCGAATCCCGTGATGAATCATTGTACGAAGTTGATTTTTCTGAAAAAGGATCGCATTTCTTTCTTGCTGTCAGGCATCTGCAGATTCAGCAATGCCTCAACTCTATCAGGGTCGATGGATATACCCTTCTCAGAGACTATATGCCTAAGCAACTTCCCCTCGGTGACCCCGAATATGCACTTCTTAGGGTTGAGGGATATTCCATACCGGTGACACCTCTCACAGATCTGAGCAAGGTGGGCGTGGTGATCACGCCTATCCTAGAAAAAGATGGTCAAATCATCCATGTAGATGATTATGCACCGATTTACGAGGCCCTCGAATGCAATGTACATGGCCTTTTAAAATGTAGCCCCTGCATTGATCAAACCGAAGGGCATTCTCCTGTACACAAATATTCCCCACTTGGTGGTAAACGCTATTTTCTCTCTATCCTCATACTTGACCATGACCTGGTTATATCTTGAATATCCATCCAAGAAGGACATCATCTGAGATCCATTTACTATCTGCAACACCTCATCCAACGAGGGGAGAGGGTGATTATCTTTTTTAGATGCCTTGTTCAAATTCTTGAAATCCATGCAAAGGCAAATCTTGTCGTTCTTCTTCCTTACAGGGACCAGGTTGGAAACCCATGTAGTGTGTTGGATTGGGAAGATTATCCGGGCTGACAATAGTTTTTCTACCTCTTGACGAATTAGAGGTTCTATCAGGGGGTTGACCGGTATTTGCTTTTGTCGAAAGGGCTTAGCGTCTAGCTTCAGGGGAATAGTGTGGGTCATGATAGATGTATCATATGTTTTTAAATCTTCATATCCCCAGGCGATTACATCAATATATTCTCGGAGAACCGCAAGAATCTTCTCCTTCTCCTCAGGGGAGCAGGAGGTACCGATGTGGATGATCTTTTCTTCACCGGGCTGGCCGATGTTAACTTTTTCAAACTTTCCTCCCTCAGGGGAGGATGAAACCTTCTCATGGGCTCGAGGGTCTGAGTCAAAGATTCATTGTAATGCAACCATCCCCTTTGGGATGGTGTTGGTGGGCAGGTCCATGATTCCATCATCTTCATCACCCTATCCAGTGTCATCGTGGTCTTGTTCCTCCACTATCTGGTCCTCAAAGCCACCAACGTTTGCCATGAAGGCCAGGATATGTTGGTCGTCCTCAAAAACCTAAAAGTGGGTAACATTGTCTAGAATGGATAGGGCGGGGACCATCTAAACTAAAAATCTCCAGAGTCGCGAGCCGGCCATTGGCTCAAGTGTGCTGGCGGAAATGACAAGGGCATTCGGGACATAGTTCTGTCGCTGGGGAATGAGGTCAATGCCAAAGGCATCAAAGTCTTCGATAAGGCTCCAAGCCTGGTTGCAGTATGCGGCCAGCCTTTTGTCATGACATGTATATTGACTCCAGATTTGTTTAACAACCAACTCTAAATCACCCAGAGCCCGAAGGTGGGTGATACCTTTCCTTAGTGCGAATAAGAGTCCAAAGACTGAAGCCTCGTACTCCGTGACATTGTTCGTACAGTTAAACTGCAGCCTGTAGGACGCGAGGAAGGATTTCCCTCATGGGTTGATTAATTCTACCCCAGCCCCACAGCCCTGTTTAGATCTTGACCCATCGAACTTAAGGGTCCATAAGTCATTGTTTGTAATCTGGGGCTGGGGAGTGGGAGTTTTCTTTGGATTATCGCTGGGAGACTTGGGGATTTTCTCCCAGACTGTCGGTGTGAAAGTGGAATTTTCCTCCGGAGTTTGGGTTTGGGATTCTTTGGGGGATGGCGCCAAAGGAGCGCATCCCGCAGGGACACTGGGTCCCAGGGAATTAGTTGCATGTTGTTTGTTATGGAGGGTATCAAGGTGTCGGTTAGTGATCGAAAGACATGGCCCACACTCAAGTTCTGAATTTTTCTGGTAGTGTACTTGGCACCAAGTGTTAGATAGGAGTGTGGAAAGGGTTGTTGTGGCATCTTGAGAGTTAACTTCAACTCTCACCTTTTCCTCTAAGTCCTGTGCTCTTTGCAGCACGGCGGGATCTTCTCCGGGGACAAAATCAAATGTTAAAATTTCAAAAGGTTTGTACACCCCCAGAGAAGTCTCAGAGAAAAAGACTTCATTGACCCTCCCAACTTCAGTAAGGGCCTGTTTCATCCGGGGTTCGCTTTCGACCCGGATCCTATTGGATTCTCCTTCCCATGGAAGCCATAAGTGGGTGAAGTCGGTCAAAAAGTAGCCATTTAATGACTTAGACCAATTCTAACTTAACAACATCCCATAAGTCTCAGGGATGTCCACCACCTAGATATCAATGATGCTAGCTATCATGGGGTCCTGGATAAGATGTATCCGGACGTTCTTCAACTCCCCCACCATTTTTACAGCTATCTTATCCAGCTGGATCACTGCACCATTAGATGGGGTGGGGTGGAATCCGAGCTTCTGACAAATGGACAAGGGCATGATGTTACCTGAAGCTCTGGAATCTACTAGGCAATTATGTATGTTCTTACCATGTATGTTCAGGCCTAGTAAGAAGGGAGGATCCTCACTATTTTTGCGGAAGGCAACCGCATTAGCATCTTTGAAGGAGACAGTCTTGGGTGGGTGGCTAATAGCTTCCGGGTTCCCTAAGAGCTTCAGAAGAGACTTCTTCTAATTGAGACAGTTCAACAAAACCTCCATCAAGGTCATGGAGGTGGTGGTCTTCTCTAACGCCTTCGTAATGTCAAATCTTCCTCCCGGGAACTGGTAATTTTCCCCCGTGAGATCTTTTGCTTGATTAGAGCTAGGACCTTTTGGAGGCGCGGGTCGATCAGTCGCATTATTCCGGGGAGAAGGAGTATCTTTGATAGGAGGTGTGGGCGTGTAAGTGGGTCCTTTACCAGCCTGACTCTGAGTGTTGTATGGAGTCTACGGGTTAGTAAAGGCATTGGCCTCAAAGGGCGGGATAGATTCATCAAAGAATCCCTGCAATTCAGATTCTTCCTCATCTTCCCCAGAGGTTCCGAAGAAGATGGTATCACAGGTGAAGGCACTATGGTTTTTTTCTTGGATAGGAGGCTCTGGGGGAGTAGCATCATGCGACTGCTGCCTGTCTAGCTGGGAGATCATGATGACCTTCTCTAGGGTGGCGCAATTTACCTCATTGTGTGAACCAGTATCGTGCAACCTACACCAGTTAGTCATGGGCTGGAAGCCCGCGACTGGTGTAAAATGGGATGGTCCAGCACAAATTTGGTTGGTGTTTTGGTTTAGAGGTGGGCCTCTGGTGTTTTCTTTATTGTTCCACTATTGTTGATTGGGCCTAGACCCATTGTTGAAGTTCCTTCCTCCGACATTGTTGTTTTGTTGGCCGGAAAAAATGTTCCCCCTTTGGGAATTTGAATTCTGTTGCGCATAGGACCCCACCTTTAGTTGGCCCATGTCCATAGTCAAAGTGGACAACATTCGCTGGAGGGATTCGACCTTGATGGTCAACTGAGTGTTAGCGTCACAATGTGATAGTTGTTGTTGTTGCTAGTTTCTCGGGAAGGCAGCAAGATTAGCAAGAGTCAAGGGCGGAAATCCCCCAGCCACGGATGACTGGAAGAATGGCACTCCGGATGGTTGTGTCTGAGTCTGCTGTGTCTGCTGCGGCTGATTCCAAGGGAAGACTTCTAGACCCGGTGTGATTTGGGTCTGGGCAGGATAAACATACCGTGCCTGCTGGTCTATCACGAGTGGTGGAGGATTCATCACCATCGAGGGGGCACCTATTTCCAGATTGGGGTTGTATCCCCCGGCATATGCAGTTTCGCCAGGGATCATGTTAAAGGGTGTATTCTGTCCAATCCCGCCTGGGGATTTGTTGAGACCGCAGGACAGCTCTAGGGCTAGGTTGTAGACTTTTGCCAAGGTATCCCGGTCGCCCGGGGCGGTTGTTCTCCAAAGGAGAGTGGCAATGAAGGGTCCATCACATTAAGATAGGTCTGTATGGTTACATCTGGAGATGGGATAAAAGGACCCGTGCACCGCTTCAGGGCGCGTTGGAACCTATGGTTGAATGCTGCAAGAGGTTCATTGGGTTCCTTTCTGATGGAGATGAATTGACTGTGGGACCAGCCTGGGTCCACATGCATGCAAAAGGCAGCCAAGAAGGTGTCCTCCATGTCCTGCCAAGTGTTGATGGAGTTGGCAGGCAGGTTAAGGTACCAGTTCAACTTGCTTTGTCCTAGGGACAAGGGGAACATACGGGTCACAACATCCTCATGCTGGATTCGGTGTCAATTCATGGCATCTTTGTATGCCTGTAAGTATTCTTTTGCGGTTCGTGAGCCTAAGTGCTCATATCACGGGCAGATCTTCTCTGGGTGAGAGGGTAAATCATTGGTCACACCCGGAAAAGTGCCCATTGGGGACCTAATGTTTCTGAAATATGTAGCCATTGGGGGAACTATATGTTGGGTAGTTTGGGTACTGGTTCCCAAGATTATCTGGGGAGTTCGGGTATTCGGTGGTACGGTAGATCTCCAAACAATAGTGGCTGGTAGGACTTTAGAGGTCTATTTCTTTCGAGCAGGGGGCTTGAGTTTGACAAACTTTTCGAGATTCAGGGCAGACCTAAGAACTCTTACAAATTTAGCTATGGAAAAAGACCCAATCCCGCTGAAGGCTTGCCTCCTAAAACTACAACTCAGGGAACCCTTAGAAGGTGTAAAATTAGAATCTCTGGAAGGGGATGAGCTCATGCCCTCCTTCTAGCACCAGTTTCTGTTGACGGGGTTTTGCTGACCGGGTCTGCCAACAGTCATAAGTTGTCACCGGGTTCTGGGGAAATCGGCTAACTCTGCCTGCAAAGGTTGTCCAGGGGAAATAAATCCTTTGGGCCTTCAAGCACCTGGTTGTTGGGTCATGATGGTGCGGGGCTCGGTTGGGAGAGGTGACTATTTTCAAGGGGGAATAGCTGGTTTCTTCAACTCATCATCTTCGTAGATTCAATCAAAGTAAGGGTTTTCTTGGGCATTCTATACTTAGCAAATAAAGTGAAAAATATCCTGCAGGGTTAGAAGTATTTCATCTTACTACAATCATGTTGAAATGTCTGGAACATCGATGATACTATGATAAACTACACTAAATACCGAAGAAATACATAACCATCAGCTAGCATTTTATCAGTACCAAGAGGAAAGAGTTCATTAATCTACTTTAACATACCAGAGTAAAAGACATACAGAACATTAAAACATGAAATACCATTAACTCAGAAGCAAGAGTGCCGACAACATCATTGCCAAGAATCCTTCCTTCTTCATTAATATTCATTCCAGTGAGCACTGGTGCGTGATACAATGGCGGCTCCGGGGGAGCATCTAACTACCAAAAATAGAATGATGGAGCATTGAGCTCTGCAACTAAAACCAGAAATTACTTCGCTATTTCTATGGACAACAAAATCATCAATTTTGCCAACCCTTGGAAACGGGCTGATTTGCCTATTTATACAACTCTTTGCTAACCCTAACCCTATTTACATCATGCTTTAATAAAATACAATATCTGGGGGCCGGTACTACCTGCGCCACCCTATAAAAGACCTAGAGACAGAATAGGTCTGTCATGTCAGAATAATAAGATAAGAATATACATTGGAAGGATCGGTCTCGAGAAGAGAGCCAGAGAGGAGAAAGAAGAAAGTAGGTCCCTCAAGGACCGAGGCTACATGCCTCATAAATGGGAAATACGGTGCCCTATCTTCAATGTGCCAGATATACCTTCGAACGACACCTCGAGAAGACCACCCTGTTAGAAGACCAACTGCTAAGCCGACACCTCTTGATGTGCCCAACTACATTCTGACAATCTTATTAACCACCTTTGAAAGTGACCGGTCGGCCTCGGGGACCGGGACACGGATCACTTTAAAGAACACAAAATTTTGGATCCGGGACTCCAGGATTTGGGAACTTACGTCCCAAAAAGAATAAAGAATACTCAATGTGAGTTTTTCCCTGGCCTCCGGAGAAAGCTTAAGGTTTCTTGTTATCATTGAAGGCCTAAAGGAGGTGGGAAATGTCATCTTCATCTACACTCTTCAGGCTGGCCCTTCTGTGCCTGGCTACTTCAACTTGTTCCCCCAGCTCTGAAACATTTTCTTTAAATTCATCCGCCATCCTTGCCGTGTCATGACCCTTAAGTATCATTTCGGTTAATTTTTCCATTTGGGCCCTGTCTATCCCCTCCGGGGATTGGTATCGGGATTGCAATATTTCATCAAAACTCCCCAAAATTGAATCTTCGGGGGTGTACGTATCTGTACTAAGGGGATCAGCCCCGAAAATCTTTATTACATAAGAATTGAATAAATTAGAAGGATATTTTACGTTGTGTACCTTCTCTTGCAAGGACTCTACCAACTGCTTGGTTACCTCCAATGCGAGGTCAAGTCTGGCATGCTGAATCCTTACAAAATCAAATGATTCCTCACCCAGAATTTCAGATTCGGAAATCATGTCCTCTCCCAAGGTGAGGAGCTCTTCGAGCTCTACCTTCCACGCCTGATAATTTTTGGCATCACTCTCCCACTACTCAATAAGTGTTTCTGCCTGGTGAATAACTTTCTGGGCCATGTACAAGTTTGGGAGAGTGGATGCTAGGAAACGCTGGGTGTTTCCTATCTGTAGGGCGACCCATTCATCTATTGCTTGGGCCTTCTTTTTCATTACTCACAGGGAGTCTATGTCACTCTGCGGTAATTCCTCTGATGTGGAGGTCTTTGGAGGGGTGGCATTGATGGGTCTGGCTAGCTCGGTAAGCAACCCCATAAGGTTTGCATTCTTCTCTTTCTTGGCCTTGAGCCTCTGGGCCTCCTTTTCGTATCGGACTTCAACTACCCTTGCTGCCTCCTTAAGCAAGTCCACCTCACCTTGCTTTCCTCTTTTACCCAGGGATACCTCTGCAACATTGTAGTCTGCAGGGTCTGCGGTTGCTTCATCAGTGTATAGGGGAGGTGTTGCTACAACGGCAACTGTCTCTCCACCCGGCCCAGTTTGCAGAGTATGAACTGTCCGGGCTTTCTTCACTTTCAGCGGGGCCTGAACTTGGGCCATCATTTTGGCCAGGGAGAGAGGAATCACCGGAGTGGACTAATCTTTTCTCTTTTTTCTCTCCACTAGACACTGAGGTGGGAGAGGTGGCCTTCCTATCAAAATTTGTTCTCCTGATTCTCTCCCGGTGTCCTGTTGCTATTGCTCCCCTCTGATAGGGACTTCATTTGTCCTCCCTGCCTCAACCTTTTCTACAGCAATGTTCTCTTTGTCAACCTCCATCTCCTCAACCTTGTCCCGTATGTCTATTGCTAGGTCTGGACCTTGGTAGGCTTCTTCAGGGATTTCCTCTTCAAGCTGCTCCTCTTCTTCTTTTTCTGCCAGGGCTTCTTCTTCTATTGGCAGTAGGGGAGGTATTGGGCCGAGATTCAGAGTTTGGGCCACTGTGATAACCTGCCTGAAGGTTGCCCCCGGGAGTGGCCTTGGGAACGTGGCGGCTGGGTTTATGGTTATTCCCAAAGATCCGGGTCCAGGTCCCCCAGCGGATGCCATTTGTTCACCTAGCTTTAGTTGGTCCACTCCCGGACCTTGCGTTTCTAGAGCCCTGGAGATAATTTCTGGTTCTGGCTCTTTTTCTTCTATTTCCTACCCTTGTTCTTGTGCAGGTTCTTCTTCCAAGTCCTCTTGGTCCGCAGCCTCTTGTTCTTTCTTTGGGACTTTCGTCTCTTCTTGTGTGTCGCCCTCCTGCAAATTCCTAAACTCATCAGTCGTAAATACATTGAACTCTTCTTCAGGAGGGGGACTGGCTAGGACCTCTATCGGCTCTGCTTCTTTCTCCGGTTCTGGGGAACTGGAAGAAAGGATCTCCACTTCTCGGGGGAGGGATGCCACTGGGGCCAGTTCTGCCTTGGGCTATTTGATGTACTTTCTCTTTCTTCGGGTGACCAAAGGTGGCCCTGCATCTGCTATTACTGCTACCTTTATGGGATCCACCCCTATTGCCTTGACCATTAAGGCTGCCAGCGATGGGGAGGATGGAGGATGAATTGGTCCGGCCATGAGTGGGGGAGTGGCCAGCCTTGTTATTAACTGCTCCCTCATCTGCTGGGAGGCTGCCACAGATTGCTTGATCTATTCTTATATTAGGACTTCTTGCATCGAGGGTGTTGTAGCTATTCCCTTTCCTTTGTCTGGGCCTTGTGAAGAAGTCCCGGCCCCCGGGGTCAATCTCGGTATCGGTGGTGGTGCTAATTTTGGTGCCGGTCAGGGAGCTTGACGCATAGTCCCGGGGCATACCCTCTTAAAATAGGCATGACTTTTCTTGAACACATCCTGAGTGAAGTCCTCAATTGTGGGCCCCTCTTGGGCGGCCCAATCCATTACCGACAGTGCCATTTTATCGATCCCCTTTTCTTTGTACTGGGGATCTATGGTGGGAGTGGCATCAGAAAATCCCAGAGGGAATCTCTGGAGCTTCAGTTCCTACATCATTTCGACTATCATTCTGATGTAATTCCGGCTTCGCACATCTAGATTATCTTAGAAATCTTCCCAGAAGTCCTCCATGTGTATTTTATGGGGCTCCAAAGCCCGGGGCATTGTCATTGCTATTTTTTCATGCGGATCAAAGTTCTTCCACGCTAGATAGAATTCCTGCAAGTTATAACTTTTCAGCTCATTGTCTGCCTCCTTCGCGGTGGCCAAACTGTAGGTGTAGTTCCCACAGGTGATTGGGAATGAGATGTTGGGGACCTTCTTGAGGGCAAAGAAGGTATGCAATTCCATCATTTGTCTGTAATATTCCAGCAGCATGATCCTAATGTATGTATGCTACTGGAACTGAATGTAGTAGTTCAAATAGCTACTAACTAACTTCATCACCTCAGTGGATAGGTGGTATCCAGCTTCCCGGGTGGGTGTGAGCAGATGGTAGTAAATGAACGCATTGTTTACTCGGCAGAAACTGGGGAAGCTGGCCTCCCATTGAATTTGTGGGAAATGGTCCCACGGTGCTTTTTGTTTTAGGCCCATCCCGAGCACGCCATCTATAAGTAGGCCATTAGAATGGGGCCTCTGCTGGGCTAGGGCCTAGAAAACGTATGAAGACATATCGAACTTCTTTTTCCTCTCCACCTAGAGGAACTGAGAGTCGACGTGATTAGAGATTATTGCGGCCCAGTCAAAGAATTCTCCCCTGGTGGAGATGCCGAGGAGGAAATAGTACATCCATTTTGCAAACTCCTGGGCGGAGGGTTGCCCAAATACCCAGGATAATACTATTATCCCCATCTGGATGCTCTCCTTGAATTCAGAGTGGGGGATTTCTATCTTCATTCTCTTTGGGTCCGTCTTCGGGGCCTTGAGCCAATGGGTATTCATATACACCAGGGCAGCATCCTCCAGTTGAGTAAATTGGTCTAAGGCATGAGCCCTTGTAACCACTGTGGCTCTATCAAATTGTGGGATTCCTAATCCCGCCCAGAATGTGTCTGGGTCGAGGGACACCAGTGGAGTGGGGTATCCCATAGGTTCTGTTGCCGCAAGCATGACGGCCCGGACGGAAGAATTGTAGTTGGCGGCCAGTGTTAGAATAAGCTCCAGGGATTGCACGGAGCATGGAAAGCAGGCTGCCTGGAGGATCCTGAAACCTCTGACATTGATTGCTAATTGATCCCCAGCTTGTTGCTGGATGTGCATTACTTTTACTAAGGCTTGCATCTCTGCCCACGTTCTGATGCTGGTGTCAGTTATGAGTTTAACCTTGGACTCAATCTTTGAGCCCGTAATGACGTTGTTCTACATGAACTTCATGGTGAGGGGTAGTTTCTCCAGGGCCCTGTCCATCTTAGATTTTATATTTGCCCTGGTCTCCGTCGCTGTGGGTAGTTCCAGACTTCCGGGAGGAGATGATGCAGACGCTTCTGACATATTTGGAAGATGAAGTCCGGGAACCTGCAAGACAAAGCGACCGTCAGAGTATTTTTATTAAAATAAAATAGTTACTCCGGGGTCCGAAGATCTTATCACCGCGGTGTTTTCTTTTCCTAAAAATTTAGTATCATGTAAAGATAACCAGAAAAGAAAAACACAGCATAAACTTAAGGTATCAACATATCCGGGTCTAGAGAATTTTGTCATGCCTGGAAAAGACACAGGATGGATGGTGGTAAGAGGCCCGAAGCCCGAAGAAATAACTGTGAGTAAATATTTATGAAAAGGCAAGTTGTCGAGCCCATGTGGACGCCACGTGAGTTGGCATTAAATAGATGTGATGGCGATGACGGCGGAGCCAACTGTCTGAACGCGCGAAAAGGGAAAGTCACTTGGCTAGAATTGATTGCGCATGGGACGAAAATGAGGTTCTAACAGCCTTGATGGAGGAGAGAGAAAACTGCCTGTTTGAAACCAGTTGAGAGCTGAGTTTCAAACAGGTGGTTTTCTGCCTCGAAAGCGAGTTTGAAGGTGAAAACCAGAAGTAAAGGCGACTCGACCAGCACGTCGAGTTACCTGGAAGGATATACATGAAGCCAAGGGATATATATAGAGAATAGAAGGAGATATATAGGGGTTTTACAACTATAATACATATATACATGAATATACAATGCAGGGATGACGTCCGTGAGAAAACCAAACAAAGCAGAAACAAATATATACAACCATTTACATTATTTACGCTGTTTACAAACTTTACATTATTTACAGAAAGACAACTTCTGCACAAAGGGCGGATGACCCTCTGGCAAAGTCAACCCACCAACGGGCGGTAAAAACCATAAATAAAGGACCGAACTAGACGAAACACAGAGAAGAAAAGCACAACCAGAAAAACAAAAATGAAATGAAAACTAAAGCAAAACCAGCAAGCAGAAGCAAAGCAGAGAGGGGGAAAGGCGGAAGCACCAACCTGAAAATGTAGAAGGTGGAAGAAAGGGTAGATTACCATGGGAGCTTGAGTTATCAAAGTGTCAGAATCACCACCATGTAGCACTCACAATTGCCTGAGAACATAGAAGGTGTTAAGCTTTGATTATCACAAATTCTCTGCAAACGCGCTGTTAATCGCTTTAAAATTTCTCTAATTCACTCTAAGTGCTCGAAGGTTTTAATCATGGTAAGGGTGAAAGTGACAGATAAGACCCATTTATACCCGCGGTAAAAAGGCAATCCTCCGCCTTTCAGCGACCTCCAGACAGGCAAAACCTCCAGACTCTGGGCCCGGGGATTCCTTGTGATAATATTCGTAAGAACAACACGATGAAAAATTCCAGAGTCCAGAATCCGGTTCCCAACAAAAGGCAACCTCTGGGACGAAATTCCCAGAGACAGAAAACAAACAACAAAATAACACACCGGGGAAGAAAACCCCAGAGAAAGAAAAAAAAGGAAAAGGAAGACAAGGCAAAGCCCGAAAAGCAAAAGCAGGCAAAAGCAAAAAGGGGGACCCAACATTTTGCACACAAAATGTAGGGACGGGGATGCAGGGCATAACAGTTACTAGTACATGTAAATGAAAAATGAAAAGGAGCATAATACTTATTTTCTTGTGGGGATACCAGAATTGCACCTCCACCAGCTCCATCCTTTCTTCAGGATCCATCAAAGTACATTTTCCATACTTGATTCTGCTCTTCTAAAATTTGATCTGCAATCTTTTCAAGGTTCAGTATCAATGTATCAGGCTCATGTATCATATACATCCCTAAGCCTGCCTCTTTAATGATTTTAATTTGACTCTAATGAGCATTCTCTATTCATCATTCATTGAATAATATGTTTGGAATGTGTTCCACTTGAGTGTCTAGCTCCTCGACTGAGTAGTGATCATCGTGATCAAATGCAAGACAATTTGCATTTATTGCATTAGGTATATGTGAATCAACGTGATATTTTGCCGTCAATTCTGATTCGATGGTCACTTTTTTTTACACCTTGTTCAGAATAATATATGTGACCAATCTTAGGATAACTAACCTCCTATCTTAGAAGTTAAATCCCTTGATAAACATAATGCAAAATAAGGAGGTAGACCTATAAAAAATATGTCTTGAAATATGGAAAAATTTGGACATGCATAGAGTGTGAGACTTGCATCTTTAATCAGACCTATTGTATTCATAGTTGAAAAATCCAACTACACTACTCCTTTCTCAAGGGATTGATATTTAAGGCTTAATTTGCCTACAATTTTTTTTTGCATCACTAACCTTCTAGTTCCACTATAAACCATGCAATTATGAAAAAATGTATGCCCTGTAATTAAAGAAATATAAAATGGAGGAGGCTTTCCATATTTACTTACTTTTTTGTTGTTATCATTAGAGTCATTTGTCAAAACTTTAAAGGATAATCAACAACTTTAGCAATAGAAATTTTTCTTACATTCAAATCAGAAGTCAAAATCTCAACTCAACCAAGAAGAGAAAGAGTATCCCATACATTCATATGAAAATTCATCCTCTTCATATTTTCAACTATATTCAATGAAACAATTGCATGTAGACTTTGAGGAGTCTTGGAACTAGTAGGCTCAATTTGCACTTGAGGCTTCTCCTTGGCTTGATCATGGTGATTTCTTTGTAATACCTTGGTGAATTGAGAGGAATATGGATTAACCCTTGCAGCTCCTTGGTTGCTAGTTTTTTCATTGATCTGCATCTAGATCTCTTATCTTAGTCCTGGTGTTTGTTGTAATTGAGGTATCATCCTTAGCCAATCCACAAAAATCTTCACCTTGCCAATTCATGAAAGTGGCATCAATTGGAGGCTAATCTCGTTGTTGTGAATTTTCTTCTTAAAATTGGTTGAGAGATTGATGAACATGGCACCATAAGTTCTTGATTGATTATCCTGTTTGCACAAGTGACTTGATTGTGAGCCTGATTGCAAGGAAAATGCCATTCATAATTTGTAGCAATGTTATTTTGAAGAGGGAAAATATCCTTGATTAGATTGGTTTCATTAAGAGGTGTTGGAGCATAAGGCTGATAAGGCCTTTGATTTATATTTTTCCTTGACCCTTGAAAATTCCCTTGGTAAGAAGATCTATTAAGCTAATATTATTTCCCTTAACCTTGGTATTGCTGATTAGATCCTTGATACTGTTGATATGGTTTCCTAGGAGCTTGATATTTATTTCTCATACTTGTCAACTCATTGCATAGGATTTTCAATAAGGTCTCTATATTTTTCTGATTACATCTTATCTCTATGAATTCTTGAGAAGGTCCTAAAACTATTGGTTCATGATTCATAAGTGGTTGTGAGGTTGATGCAATAGGAAAAGGATTGAATGGAGGTATTTACAAAGCCATATTAGGTTGAATGTTGGGAAAAATAGGAATAGGTGGCCTAGGTACTATCTTTCCAGCTTGGATGAGACTATTCTTGGCCCTAATTCCTATCCCAAAATATTGGGGGAATGAAGTACTTCCCATGAATTTTATCATGATTAATATTTCACTATTCTTGCTTCTCAAGTAATAAAGAAATGCATGATCTACTAAGGGCCTTACTATTGCACAGATCATATTCCATGATTATTGTAATTTGTTGTTGAAGTCCATTATTTTCTCTTGAGGATCACATTTGATTTAAGTGAGGTGCTCCACCAAAGACATGTAATCTAACTTGTCTTCAAAATATCTAGTCAGCAATTCATGAAGCATATCCCATGAATTTATTAAACCCACAGCTAGAGTCATAAACCATTCCAAAGATTTCCTCTTAAATGATGTTGCTAGAAACTTGACTACAACATCTTCTTCTATGATATGATGCATATTTCACACTATTTATTTGTGATGCAAGGAGGGAAGGGAAGAATAGGGGCCCAAGAGAATCCCAACCATCCACACCAACCTTGTGGAACAACATGGAAGCAAGAACACAAGAAGGAGAGAAGAAACAACATATACTTTTATTTAATTAGTCAAGCTCAATACATGCCGGGTTGGAAGGCCTTCCCAGTTTTGAACATATACATTCAAATGAATTATAGAATTATCTTCATACATGTGAGGTCACAAACCTGCCATCCAAATATGCTAACACTTCATCTTCTATCACGAGCTAATACTAAAAAATCCTTCTAAAACTGATAAAACTGATCTAAAACATAAGCCAAATATATACAAGTGTCCACTAAAGAGGTCAAAACTCAAATCCCAAAGAAAGACCTAGATTTAGGTCCGCACATGTTCGAATGAGAGAACACACATTAATTGCACCATAGAAATTAAATGTAGAAGTCGGCCAAATCATGATAAACAACTCGGTAGGAAGATAACTGAGCAACATGAAAAACTTAGTAAGAAGATAACCGAGATATATAAACAAATCGATGAAAGAACCCACCAAGTAGCCAACATACACCAAGACCCATTGGTAAATCAAGACAAAATAAGTAACTGAGCAACATTAGTTACCGAGCACTTCACCGAGCAGCCTCCAAAACAAGCTAAAGAACAAAAACAAACATATTTTTGGTTGATCAAGATTACCTAAGAGCCCAAGATCCCCCTGCATCAAACACTTGGGGTTAAACGAAATAATTCCCCAAACCATGTATTGGGTCCAACCTGAAATGGATCCAACTTAGATTGAGGAATCCAAGATGAGTCCTCAATTGGTCTATTCTTCCATTTTATGAGATACTCCATGTATTCCTTTCCTCTTTTACTTCTGCCAACTCTCTGTTTCAAAATCTATTCAACTTCCTCTATCTGTTTCTTAGGATAATCACTCGATATTATCACTTCTTCATTAGGTTCATAATATTCATACAAGTCTGAAATATTTAATATAGGTGATATATCCATGTCATCGGGTAATTCCACTTCATAAGAATTTCCATTGTCAAATCTTCTCAGTATTTTGTAAGGACCAAATTTCTTCATTTTCAATTTACCATATGTTCCAATAGGAAATCTGACTTTCTTAAAATGAATGAGTACCACATCACCAACTTCAAAATTTTTATGTCTTCTTGATCTATCTACACTATCCTTGTATTTCTGATTACTTTCTCCAGCTTTTGTTTTACATTCTCATGCAACGTCTTTATGAACTCTACAAACTTTTCTTCTTTTGTACTTTCTCTTCTCCAGTAATGTCTCTCAAGTATAATATACTTCTCGATTGTGTGCCATGAATAATCTCACAAGGTGTCTTTCCAGTACTTTTATTTATTGAACTGTTGTAGGAAAACTCTTCTTATGCCTACATCAAATCTGAATTACTCAGTGTGTCTCCAACTAAACATCTCAAAAATTTACCCAAACTTTGGTTTACAACCTCTATTTGTCCATGAGTTTGTGGATGAAATGTATAACTATACTTCAATTGAGCCTCCAACTTCTTCCAAAGTGTTTTCCAAAAATAGCTAACAAACTTATTATCTCGGTCAGAGATAATACTCTTTGGTAATCCACGCAATCTGACAATATCCTTAAAGAAAAGATCTGCTATATGTACAACATGTGATGTTTTTCTATATGGTATGAAATGTGTCATCTTAGAAAATCTATCCACAACAAAAAATATTGAACCATTACCTTTTGCTTTCCTTGGTAAGCCAAGAACAAAATCCATACTGATATCACTCCAAGATTTTTCAGGAACACTAATCGGTGTATAAAAACCAGTATTTTGAATTACTCCTTTTGCAACTTGACAAACTCTACAATTTTTCAAAAATTTCAAAACATCCTTGTATAACTGAGGCCAAAAATGCCCTTCCTTAAGAAAACTCAATGTTTTATCAATACCAAAATGTCCAGCCAAACCACTACTATGTTTTTCCTTTATCAAATTAGTTCTCATTGATCCTCTTGGTATGCACAAATGAATACCTTTGAACAATATATCTTCCTAAATTAAATATTCTTCATACTTACTTGATTTATTTGGAATAGGTGCTCTGCACACTCTCCACTGATCAAAAAAATCAATATCATTTTCATACAAATTCTTCATATCATCACGTATAATCAAAAAATGGAAGCACTTCCATTGTAGACTAGTTTATCCTTCTGAGTAAGTGGTTTGGGGTCATTTCAAGTGCCTTGAATGGGTTCCTGATTTAGACCTGACTTTCCCCCTATTCTACCCCAATTCTCCACCTCTCTCTAGCCAGTTTTTGGCATTCTAGACTGCAAATTTGAGATCTTTGACCTCAGGTCAGGGTCGACCTTTTAGGTCTATGTGAACCTCGACCCTGACCTAGGTCAAGGTTGACCTCACCCCTGACCAAGGTCAAGGTTGACCTCAACCTTGACATAGGGTCTAGATTTCAGGGTCTCACAATTTCCAGATGTCGGTCTTTGAAAAAGTTAAATCCCACTTCCGGGTCGGCTGTTACGGGTTCCGAAGTGATGATTCCTAAATTATATTTAATGTAGGTCCTCTCCTAGGGGTAAAGGATTTAATAGGAATTTAATTCTCATATGTCAGCCCCCTTAGAAGATTGTGCCCTAATTTCATATAAAAGGAAGCTTCTCTCTCTCATTTTCTCTAGGTTTTCTAAGCACCAAGAATCTCTAACCACAAGCAATCAAGCAAGAAGATCTTCTAAGTCCTCTATCCAAGCCTAAGCATCATTGTTCAATTCAAGTGAAGTTCAAGCAAGATAAGGAGAAATATTTGAAGCAAGCATCTATCCATCATCAAGCGTTCATCAAAGAGATCCATGGGTGGCCATTGAAGGATTCAAGCTACATAGTGCCCTTTTGGTGATCTCTCCATCCACCTTCTTCCAAGCCTCTTCATACTCAATAACCCATTCAAAATTTGGTGTTGAAGATCTACAAGCAATTGATCGAAGACATCCTATATTCTAAATTCTAGATCCATTGGTGCATATCTAGTTGTGGATTCAAGGATTAGAATCCTCCCCAAGGACTTTTACATGAGCAAGGTGAATCTATGCATTTACTTTGTTTACTTCTAAAATTTCAATTATATATTTGAGGTTAATTCCAAAACTAGGGTTTGACCAAGGGAAACCCCTTCCCCCCCAATAAACAAATCTATTTTTATTGCATGTACAGGTGTGGGACTATGGATTTGAACTCACATCTAGATACCCTTTTCAGTGAAGTATCAGGATCTGCGAATAGATTTTCTGTTGGACTTGTGCAGGTCAGGGTTGAGATTATTGGGTCAAGGCTGACATTTGTGGGTCAAGGTCAACCTTTTTTCTCAAGACGATGTCAGATTAGAAAACTATTTCTGGGTTTTGTTTGTCTCTGCATTCTGGTTCTAGATCATACATTAGATTTTCTAGAAATAGAGTATAGACCTCAGAAAATATCATTCTTCAGATTTGCAAATCTTTAAGGTTGGTACTTCCTCTCATCCTTTTCAATTAATTTTATATATCATATTTCCTTAAGAATTTAAGATATTCTTCCTTACTCTCATTTCCAAATAGTTGATTCATTTGTGTGTTGATCCTTCTTTTGGGTTAATCAACTTGGATCTCTCATTTGTGCATTTGGTGATAAAAGAGGAACATCTTATCTTCCTTCCCCCTATATGTTTAATCACATTAAAACATACACACAAAATTACAATTAAATGTAAAGGTTAAGGAAATACAACACATTCATTCACCATAATCAATTTTCATCCTTTACATTTTGGTGAACCCGTGATAGACAACTCTTTCTTTTTGGTGTTAGATTTACATGTTTATGCTAGATCTTGCATGTTCTTTCAATTACATTTAAAATTAATAAATCAATATCTTGTGTTAGTTCATTTGCATTGCATTTGTGTATGAGCTTTACCACTTCTAGTCCTACATATAGTATCCTAGTTAGAAGAAGTCATAGACTTATGGCTTCCTTTGATCTCGAGTCTTCCTCTCCTTTCCTTAGGATCCTAGATGATAATATTATAACTCATGATTCCAATCCTTCTATGGAGCATAACTCTTCTCACTCATCTCATGATGATGATTATGCCTTAAGAGTTCCTCCTGAACAAGTGCAAAAACTCTCAACCGAACTTGATAAAATGGGAAATTGGCTTATCCAAGAAAACCATAATCAAGATTATATCGAGGCTATAGAGGATCTTAAGAAATTCCTCCATGATAATAATCAAGGTGTTAACTTCTTGCGTGGTCTTAATCATCTTGTGCATTCAAATGTTAAACCTTTATCTCAAGAGGCTCAAGAGTTAGGATACACACCTCCTATCACTAGTCAAGGACCTTCTTCCATTCCTAGCATTCCTACTTATACTCCTCCATTGATGACAACATCTCTCCCAATTGCATCTATTCTTGTGAGTGCTCCACCGGTATGTCTACCTACCTCAGAACCCTCATATCATAATGTACCTTTTTCTTATTCTAATCCCTTTCCAACAGTGGTTCCTAATGTTCCACCAATTGTGTCTTCTATTCCTATTACTTCCTACACTTTTCCTAGTGTTTCTAACATTTCTATGCCACCTATTTCCTCTAATAATTCCACAATCATTAGTTTGGCTCAAAATATGTCATCTTTACAACAACAACTTGCATCCTTAACCCAATCCAAGTTTAGCATTCCTACATGTGACATGGGTAGTCCTTTATCCTTAGACATCATTCATGTTGTTTTCCCTCAACAAGCTAATATGCCTCATCTTAAGAATTACAATGGTAAAGGCGATCTTGTCACTCATGTTAAAACATTTCAAATCCTTTGTAGTGACTATGCTCATGACCATATAATTTTAGCTAAATTGTTTGATAGAAATTTTCGTGATAAGGCTTTGCAATGGTATTATTCTTTACCTCCTTATTCAATTGATTCTTTTCCTAAACTTGCTAATACCTTTATCCAACAATTTCAAAATAACATTGGTCCACAAGTTTCCTTAATTGATTTAATGCATTCTAAACAAAACATTAAGGAAAATTTGACTGATTTTATTGGTAGATTTAAGAATTTGTATGCTTAGATTTCTTATCATGTGCCTGATATTGATATTAAGCACATGTTTATTTCATATTTACAAAAGGATATTAGAGATAAGATTCTTCTTACTGAATTTACCTCTTTTCAACAACTTTATGCAACACTTCACCATTATCAGTTACAAGTGAGTCAATTTGAGAGAAACACTCCAATGGCTCCTGTTCTAGTTGATAAGAGTGAAAATGCTCCTAATCCTAATAAGTTTTATAAACCTAAAAACTATGTCAAGATTAATAAATAGACAAATGTGGTTGTTGATCAAGTTGTTGTTACATCCAATAATGTCACTTTTGCATCCACTACTTTCCATATGAATCGTATGTTTACTCCTCGTTCTGAAACTTTGCATTCTATAATGAGTAGGTTGTTAAGTTATAATATGATTACCTTGCCTCCTATTCAACCTCTCCTCCCTACCATGATAGCATCCAAGTCCTTTGATTCTAAATATTTTTTTCAATACCATCGCCCGAATGGCCATGATACTGAAAAATATTATTCTCTAAAGAATAAAATTCAAGATTTAATTGATTCAAAAGCTTTTTCTATTGATAATTTTGATGGTAGTGGAAATAAATATGTTTCTCCTCCTAATCAAAACCTTCAAATTTATACAAATCCTTTACCTACACATGATACTAATACCATAGCTCAACCTGTTAGGGATTTTTCTTGTATGAATCACAATGCTTGAAATGTCTATATGAACCTTGAGCCTTTACTCCTGATTCAGAGACAAGAAAAGCCTAATTGCTAAGGAATAGATATGGTCCTCCTTCGTTTTTGAGTTCCACAACTACTCAGGCAGGTTTTACCTTTAATGATGGCTGTTAACATAGTATTTGTTAATGTGGACACTGATTTGTCATGTATCTCTATTGAACAAGCTTATAAAATACCTTGTAAA
>MU227013.1:53086-84766 GCA_018584345.1 Thuja plicata
TAACACTTGAATCTTAGATCAGACGATATTGAAACAAATCTAAGATCACAATTTACTGAAACTTCAGACAATTCACTCTCTCTACAATAACCTAGAATATCTCTTTTGCTCTGAAACAATAATCTCATTCTGCAATTATGAATTTGGTGAACAAGAATTGATGCAGACTTCTCTGTTTATAGCCACAAGATTCAGAGTACATGGCTCAAAGTTTAGGAACATCAATTCTGCATTTAAGTTTACATGCCATGAAACATTCAAAAACCTAGCTGTAGTGCGCGAGTTGACAGGAAATTGAATTTAAATCTTTTAAAATTTCGGCGCCATCATCAAACGATTAAGACAGCTGACATGGCACTTTGTGATTCGCCTTCTGTCAAACATCTCAGCTACCTTTTGTACACAGTAATCAAAAATTCTTTTATCTGATTGGCCGCCAGGTGATTTCCTCTGTCCTGTCACTCACTTGGCGCTGCTTTATAGATCCTGTTTATTCAATGACCTTGCGACCTCATAAAGTCTCTTTGTCACGAGCGGTTTCCCTTAAGCATGGTCTGATCATTAGATTTTGTGACAACGGCCCTTCTTTACCTCAGCTTAACCCAAGTTTTCTAGCGATCAGGCGACTGTAACAAAATCTTAGTCGTGCAGACTTAACCTTAACCAGGCATTCTTCTCCAGACTACGTGACAAGCCGTTTACCTTTTAACACTTTACAGTCATCGCCAAGTCGCCATATGTTCATGTCTCTTTACAAGACTTCATGACAACCTTCAGTCGCTGAGTCGGGTGATCCTGAGTCTTTACCTTTAAATAGAAACACGTGCCCTTTTATGCTTTCAGCGACCTCGCGACATACCTTAATCGCTTAGTCGGAAGCACTTTTTTCTTAAGGCACTTTTTTCATGAGACTTAGCGACCACCGTTAGATCTCTTCATTACTTCATCAAACGGCTGTCTTTTAATCACTTCAGAATTTCACATACCCTTAAAAAATCACGAGACTTTGCGACCGAGGGTAACATGACTTAAGTCTCCTTATCGCTTGATCCTTTTTCTTTATCAAGCGATCACACGAAAACCAATAGCATTCTGACAGAAGTCATTTTTTCTTTTGTCCATTGAATAACTGAGTCATTGCCCCTTTCTAGCGATAACCCGACTGAGTAACTTTACTTAACATCTAACAGTTAGTCGCATGGTCGTGAATGTTATCTCTTAACCGTCTTTTTATCACCAGACCACGCGACTAAAGAAAAGGCCTAACTGTTTGACTGAGCTGCTCCTGCGACTGTGCGACATGAAGTGAATCGCAAAGTCAGATGACAATTCTTTGACTTGCCCATTTATCAAGCGATCACCCGACTGAAGCGGGTCCCATTTCTTTCAAAGCTTTATAACATGATATTAAGCGACAACCCGACTACAAGGAAATCGCTAAGTCTCGAGTCATAGATGGAATATTCTGTTTCTTCAAGAGACTACACGACACAAGGAAAAAGCGAAGTCGGGAGACGTTTTGGCATATTCGGTTTTGGTAACGCGATCAAGCGACCTGACTTAATCTTTTAATATAGAACATGCGTTTAGTAACTTAAAAAAGGTAACGAAGGAAAAGAAGACATGGCCAAAGGGTTTAAAATGCATTGTTTAACATTATGCCTTAGGGTTTTTGAAGGGTTTTGACAATTTGGGCAAGGGTTAAGCATGAAACCTGAAAATTTTCAGAGAGGAAGATAAGGAACAGGGCAAAACAGAAAAAACACGAAACACAACCAACACAACCATCTTCTATGGATATTGTTTATGATTCAAAGATGGATGATCTTAATCACATTGTTAATCATGTGGAGTGTGTGGTTTTGTCTCAACCTATTGATAAAGATTCTTCACCTCTACTTCAACTTCCAGTTCCATGTAAATGTCAAAAACAAACTAAGGATAAGCGACCCAGGGAAATTTTAATCACCTTTGATGATTTTGAAATGAATAAGGCTCTTGATGGTCCCCTTTATATCTAAGCTATGATTTTTAAGATACCTACTTGTGGTTTTCTTGTTGATCCCACATCTTTAATAAATATCATTACTGAGGAAAATATTTTTATGAAAAAATTACAACGTAGTTGCTATGATCCATCTAATGTATGGATCCAAACTTGTAATGGTTTTCTTTATCCTACACTCGGTTCTATAAAATTACCTGTTGAACTCTGTGGTAAGCTTGTAGATACTTCCTTCATTGTTATTCCTACTTCTGAACAATTTCAAATCAAATTTGGTTTACCATGGAGAACTTCTATGTGTGCTATTTCTTCTCCTATTCATAAATGTCTTAAGTTCATTCATAATGGAGAATTCAAAATGATTAATCATAGTTTTTATCAACCTTCTAGGCCTAGAGATTGTGCTACTCTTGATTTATTTTGGCCTTCACTACCTAACTCATATCCTCCTCGCCCTGATCATCTTTTTCGCTCATACCAAGCTTACAAACATCGCAAAATTGCTGAGTTAAGCATGCCTTAGAGAGATCTCAAACGTGTTCTTTTCCTACACCTTCCATACCTCCTTTAGCCATTACTTCTAATTCTAATAAACAAACTTCTATTGTTTCATTACAACCCATTGAAAATTCTCCTATAGAACCTGTGAAGGAAACTATTTTCATTCCTCCTAGTTCTCAAAATATGGTAAGCAAAGAAAAATGAAACAAATCTACTAATGAACATCATAGGAAGTGTAGAGCTAATGCTAGGGCTCGTTCTTCTCTTCTTCGAAACTTTTTACCTTCTTTTGACCAACCTATGCCTGATGTGTCGAAAGAAGTCAATATTCATAATGATGTTAAGATGAATGATTGTGATCATCCTATTCGCATCTTAGATCCCATTTCAATTAATCTTGATGAGGAAGACACTCTTGATGATCTAATTGATCTTAGTGATGAATATGAGACTATTTACCTTGACACTAAGTTACCTCATATGCTTTCAACTCAATTAACAATTACACCTAGTATTGAGCAATGTGATTCTCAAGAGGATCCTTGTTTAGAACTGGCTGTCATTCCTGATGTATTGGATATAGTCCCTCTTGTGAGTTTCCCACCTTCCCTAACTGATATAAACCAAGATAGGGAGAGTAGGTGATGCACCTCATTGGTTTATCCTTCATGGTAGCCCTTTTTGTGTTTTTCATGCTGTATTATGCTTCTCCCATAATGTGTTTTCTAAATGTTTGTTAGATTCTTTTATACGACCCTTGTTACTTTATTGGTGCAAGGTGATAAAAGACTCAAAACCTATTATACAAAATCCTCTATATGTATCTTTATTCTTCTATATGTTGTTCTTATGTTATGTTGTAATTGTTGTATTGTTCATAAATGTTTCCCTTGTATAGTCTACTTGGATCTGCGACATGGTAGCACTGATTCTTTTTAGTCTCCAGGTTGTGGTCCAAAAAGATTCCTCTTCGTAACTCTTAAGTTTTCTTTCCTCCATTGTGATTGTAGTTCTACTTTCTTTGGGGAATGATGTCAATTCATTTGCAATAATATCATATCCATATATGCACATTTTATCTTATGATTATACTGACCCCACAGTAGGTAGATCCCTTCTATGTTCTTTGTATATTTATGTGATATTTTCCCTGGAGTTATCTTCATCTAGGGGCATCTCGTAGTGGAAATGTAATCCGTAGAGTTGTTTATGTTTCCGTTAAAGCCATTTCTCCTATTAAATTTTTAGCAATGAATTTAACATAGGGGCAATAGCTCTACTAACTTTTTGCACACACACACATGTTCAAAATATTTTCAAAACACTTCAATTTTTTTTCCCTTTATGGATTAAAAACTAATCTTTAAAGCATGGACATTTTAATTTTTAGGATCTCTTGATCCCTCCATTTAAATTTACATGGATCTCTTGATCCATCCAGTTTTTCAAATGTTTTGATCCCTTAAGGTTAGAAGGTGTCCGTAATAATGGATCTCCTTGATGGGTTGACTAGTGAGTAGCCATTTCACTAGGCAGTTCAACTCTATCTTTCCAGTTATGTTGTTTACTTGTGTGGTTCACAATGGGATATAAGTTCTCATTGGGCAAGATAATCACTCACTCTCTCTCTCTCTCTCTCTCTCTCTCTCTCTCTCTCTCTCTAGTGATGTCTCTCTTATCATGATCTTAGGGTTGATAAAAAATTAAGTCCCTTGAGGGCTTGATGATTTATTTTTCCCTTTTTTATTCCAATAAGATTGTCTGTTCTTTATGATCTCCTTTACCAAGAGTTTGTGTTGAGTCCATACTCTTTCTAAAGTGGGGGCTAAATGTATAGTTAGAAAATGGAAGCACTTCAATTATAGACTGGTTTAGCCTTCTAAGTAAGTGGTTTAGGGTCATGTCTAGTGCCTTGAATGGGTTCCTGATTTAGACCTAGCTTTCCCATATTCTGCCCCAATTCTCCACCTCTCTCTAGCCATTTTTTGGCATTCTAAACTACATATTTAAGATCTTTGACCTCAGGGTTAGGGTCAACCTTTTAGGTCTATGTCAACCTTGACCCTAAACTTGGTCAAGGTTGACCTCACCCCTGACCTAGGTCAAGGTCAACCTTGACCTTGACCCAGGGTCCAAATTTTAGGGTCTCACAGTTTCTGGATGTTGGTCTTTGATAAAGTTAAATCCTGCTTCTAGCTCAGTTGTTTTGGGTTCTGAAGTGATGATTCCTAAATTATATTTAATATATGTCCTCTCCTAGGGGTAAAGGATTTAAAAGGAATTTAATTCTCCTATGTCGTCCTCCTTAGAATATTGTGTGCTAATTTCATATAAAGGACGCTTTTCTCTCTCATTTTCTCTAAGTTTTCTAAGCACTAAGACTCTCTAACCACAAGAAATCAAGCAAGAAGCTCTTCTAAGTCCTCTATTTAACCCTAAGCATCATTGAGCAATTCAAGTGAAGTTCAAGCAAGCTAAGGAGAAAGATTTGAATCAAGCATCTATCCATCATCAAGCATTCAAGCATTCAAGCATTCATAAAAGAGATCCATGGGTGGCCATTGAAGGATTCAAGCTATATAGTGCCCTTTTGGTGACCTCTCCATCCACCTTCTTCCAAGCCTCTTCAAACTCAAGAACCCATTCAAGATTTGGTGTTGGAGATCTACAAGAAATTGATTGAAGACATCCTACATTCTAAATTCTAGATCCATTGGTGCATACCTACTTGTGGATTGAAGGATTTGAATCCTCCACAAGGACTTTTACATGAGCAAGGTGAATTTATGCATTTACTTTGTTTACTTCTATAATTTCAGTTATATATTTGAGGTTAATTACAAAACTGGGGTTTGACAAAGGAAAACCCCTTCCCCCCAACAAACAAATCTCTTTTTCTTATAGGTACAGGTGCGGGACTATGGATTTGAACTTAGATCTGGATACCTTTTTCAACAAACTATTGGGATCCGCAAATAGATTTTATGTCAGACCTGTGTAGGTTACGGTGGAGATTATTGGGTCAGGGTGACATTTGTGGGTCAAGGTAATCCTTTGTCTCAATACAGTGTCAGATTGGAAATTTTTTTTAGGGTTTTGTTCATCCTTGCATTCCGGTTCTGGATCATACTTCATATTTTCTAGAAATAGAGTACAAACCTCAAAAAATAGCATTCTTCATATCTGCAATTCTTTAAGGTTGGTACTTCCTCTCATCCTTTTCAATTACTATTATATATCATATCTCCTTAATCATAAAATATAATTTAAGATCTTCTTCCTTACTCTCATTTCCAAATAGTTGATTCATTTGTGTATTGATCCTTCTTTTGGGTTAATCAACTTGGATCTTTCATTTGTGAATTTGGGGATAAAAGAGGAACATCTTATCATCCTTCCCCCTATATGCTTAATCAAATTATAAAATACACACAAAATTACAATTAAATGTAAAGGTTAAGGAAATACAACACATTCATTCACCATAATCAATTTTCATCATTTACACATCAAAACCAAGAACTTCAATTCTCATTTCAACCAACAGAGGTCTTCTTCTACTCAATGCATCAACAACTCGGTTAGAAACTCCACTCTTATGCTTAGTAAAAAATATGAAACTCTGTAAATACTCTACCCATTTCATATGTCTCTTTTTCAACTTATTTTGACTACCCAAATATTGTAAAGCTTTATGATCAGCATACAACACAAATTCACTAGGCATCAAATAATGTCTCCATTTCTTCATAGCTTGAACAATAGCATAGAATTATTGATCATAGACATAATATTTCCTTTTTACATTATTCAAATTTTCACTAAAGAAAGTAACAGGTTTACCTTCTTGAGTCAACACAACTCGTATTGCACTTCCACTTCCATCACATTCAACTTTAAATACCTTATTGAAATTAGGTAAGGCTAACATGGGTAATTCAACAACCTTCAACATAAAATCCTCAAAACTCTTATCAACTTCATGTGTCCATTTAAATTCTCTCGTGTCTCCTCTCATTGTCTCAGCCATAGCATTACAAACATAACAAAAATATCTGATAAACTTTCTGTAAAAACTTGCCAATCCATGAAGTGATCTTACCTCACTGACATTCTCAGGTGTAGGCCAACTAAGTATAGCTTCAACCTTCTTAGGATCCATCTTCAAACCATTAGCTAAAGTCACAAAACTTAAATACACAAGTTCTTCTTTCATGAAGGAGCACTTTTTAAGATTTATTAGCAACTTTTCCTCTTTCAATCTCTGCAATACTTTTCCTATATGCATGAAATGTTCTTCTCTAGTCTTACTGAATATCAAAATATCATCCAAGTACACAATCACACATTTATTCCATAATTTCTTCAAAACTTCATTCATTAATCTCATAAATGTACTTGGTGCATTAGTAAAACCAAAAGGCATAACCAACCACTCATACAAACTTTCTTTCATCTTTAAAGTAGTCTTCCACTCATCACCTTCTCTGATTCTGATATGATGATATCCACTTTTCAAATCAATTTTGGTAAAATATCTTTCTCCACTCAAATAATCAATTATATCATCCATCCTTGGTATAGGAAACCTATACTTAATTGTGATCTTGTTTATTGATCTTGAATCAGTGCACATTTGCAATTCTCCAATCTTCTTAGGTGCCGAAATAGATTGTATTGCACATGGAATCAAACTTTTTCTGATCAAACATGTGTGCAAAAAATCATGAACTTTTCAGTTAAGCTCTTCATTCTCATTCTATGTGAACCGATGTGGTGCCTTGTTCGGTAAACTAGCTGCAAGAATTAGATCCATATAATGACTGATATCTCTCATTGATGGAAAACCATCAGGTACATTATCTAAAATGATCTCCTTGTACTCAGTAATAAATTTCTCAACTTCTGCAATAATTTCATCTTCTATATTCTTACTTGGTTTGTTAAGACTCAAAGCATAAAAAATGTCATCTCTTTTCAAATCCTTAACAAAAAGGCTACCTTCCATAAAAAAAAATTTCACAGATGTACATATCTCACCAAAAAATTCATCAACCGAAGATAAAAAGATTTGTTTCTTACCATCAACCCAAATAGTATACCTATTCACTCTTCAATCATGTATAGCATGTCTATGATATTTCCAAAGTCTACCCAACAAAATATGACATCCATTGGCATAATATCACACAACATCTTATCATAATACTTTCCAATTTTCATATTTACAAAAAATTATTCACTTGCCATTAATTTATACTCATCCTTGATCCATGAAATATGATAGGGTTTCAGATGCTTCATCCTTTCCAACAACAAATTTGTGACCATCTCCTCAGATGCCAGATTCTCCAAACTTCCACTATCAATAATTACATTTCAAACTTTGTCCACAACTCTACATCTGGTCTTGAACAAAATTTTTCTAATAGGGTCTTGCTTAACTTTCTCACTCCATAGTATCCTTCTAATCATTAGATTTCCTTCCTTTTTAGGTTCATTCGGTGATTCCTCTTGCACCAAAGCATTTCTGCTACTACTGACTTTCTTTCTTCCATGTGTACACATAAAATATTGATGTCCTTCTTCACAAGAATTGTAACAAGTTCCTTGGAACCCTCTTCTACTGTAGCCACCTCAGGATTAATTGCCTTTTCCTCGGTATGAACTTCCACCTTTCCATTCAGTCTTTCCTTTATCTTGATTTGTGTTTGAAATTGAATTGTCTAGTTCAAATATACTATTTTCACCATGAGATCTACCTTTTACTCTAGGGAATCTACCACCTCTTCCTCTTTTCCTTTGTTCATATCTCTTGTTCAATTTCTCCTCATCTTTTAGGGAAAAATGATATGACTCTTCAATGCTTTCCATCTTTACATAGCTAATCTCATCTTGTGTAGAACTTCTTAATCCATTCAGATACCTTTATATTATTTCCACCTCATATTCAACATGTTGAGATCTGATGTAAAATCTATAGAATTCTTCTGTATAGTCTTCTACCAAGCTATATTTCTGCTTCAAACTTTCCATTCTCCTAATTAGATTAATTTGGTAATCATAAGGTAGAAACTTGTCTTTCAATTTGTTTATCGTCTTATCCCATACCTTGATCTTATCTTTACCCTTCTTTTTCTGATCCAATTGCAGATGCTCCCACCATAAGGATGCATGACCTTTTAGATTTGTGCTTGCAATATTTACTTTATTCTCCTTTGATACATTTGCATACTCAACATAGTTTTCCATCTCATTTATCCAATCTATCAACTCATAAAAATTCAATTTTCCACTATACTCAAGAGGTTTAAACTTAGGTGTGGATTTTAAACTTGTCAATGCTCACATGAATCTTTCCTCTTCCTGATTTATAATAGGTGTAGGTGCAGCTTTGCCTTGCACTTCCTCCAATTCATCATCACTAACATCTTCAAGATGTCTTCCTCTGGGCTGGGCTGTCTAAACAACTTCCAATATTGCAAACATCTGTCTTAGCATATCAACTAGACCTAGATATGTGTTTCCTCTCCCATGAACCATCTTGAAACCCTCAGCAATTGTAGGTCTGATCACAATCTATTACCCCACAAAAATATCAACCAGCTAGGTTTAGGGCTTGCAAGAAGGAACCTATATCTTAACCTTCACTATGATACCACCTAACGGAAGGAGGGCAGGGAAGAATAGGGGCCCAAGGGACTCCCATCTATCCATACCTAACTTTCAAAACAACACAAGAAGGAGAGAAGAAACATCAGATAATTTTAATTAATTGGTCAAACTCAATACATGTCGGGTTGTAAGGCCTTCCCAGTTTCAACCATATACATTCAAATAAATTAAAGAATGATCTTCATACATGAAAATTCATAGACCTGCCATCCAAATATACTAACATGTCTTTTTCTATCACAAGCTCATACCAAAAACTCCTACTAAAATTGATACCACTGATCTAGAACATAGGCCAAATATATAAAAGAGTCCACCAAAGAGGTCGATACTCAAATCCCAAAAAAGGACCTAGATTTAGGTCCACACATATCTAAATGAGAGACCCCACATTAATTCGCCATGGAAATTAAATGCAGAAGTCAGCCAGATCAGGATAAACAACTTAGTAAGAAGATAACTGGTGCAGGAGCACACCTAACTCAAAACCCTAGCTCTTTATTTTTGGCATGTGCTGACTCTAGCCAAGTCAAGAGAGTTTATGTGAAGCTTAGAAGGTCATTTTTTTTCCCTAAGATGGATATGACTAGATCAATCCACGTCTAGATAGGTTTCTTAGTTGGTTTCTTTTGTTGTGTGTGTGTGTGAGGTAGTTGTAAGCCTCTGGAAATCCAACCAAGGCATCAAGAGCTTTGGATAAGGTGCTTAGCGACACTGCAGCTTGGCCAACACTAGTTCCTAGCATCTCGGCCAACACTGGTGCCTAGCATCTCAACCAACATTGGTGCCTAGGAGCTCGGCCAACACTGGAGTTGGGTTTACATTTCTGTTGCTTGACAAAGTCAGTCGTAATGGCCCGTAAAAAGAACATCTTATCTTCTATAGATAGTATGGTCAGTTGTAAAGGTTCCTGAAGAGATGTGAATATGTGGGTAGTTAGGGTTGTTTCCAATGAGAGGATGGTTATTAATAACATCTCAAGCCTTCATTTTAGAGATCTAGAGAGTAGAGATTGAAGAAGAGGAGAAGCTATAGGAAAGTTAGATATTTGCAAATTATTGTACTATTTTGTTTTGTTTCTAGTAATGAGAAGTTGCAGACTATGTGTTTAGTGGATATGAAGTTTCTTTGTGGTTCATTTTTCATGCAAGTAGATTAGTTACTTTATTTTTTGTTTTGCAATTTATTAGTTCTTCACTCATTCTAGGTTGTAAAAAATAATGGCCCATCGAGATTCCTGAATCCATGGTGAGAATCATGTGTTGGAATGGAACTCAAGAGGAGCCCTTGTACTTAGTTTCCTTTTTATTTTCTATAGGAGAAGCAACAACAAAGAGTTTGGATATCTTAACCTAGGCTAGCTTGGTAATAGTTTGGCTAGGGAAGAGAATGAAACAAATGTTCAGAAAACATTGAATAAGTGAGTGAATGAATTTATTTTGTGTGGGTTCAGCAAGAAGAAGATGAAAAACATTTCGATGGGGATTGAGTCTTGAAGAGAAGGTAAAGTTGAGAGTGACTTACCTCAGTTTAGGGTTGTGAACACCCTAAGAGATCTAGGAGAAAGATCTCAGAATAGAGCCAAGCTAGTTCTATAGCAGCAACAAGACTCAAGAACCCACATCAAATTGGTATCAGATCCCTAAAATATTTGGGTGTGTTTTGTTTGGATGTTATCTACAAGAATGTCTGTCAACTCATCCAAGATGGTGACCAATGCGGAACTCACAAAAGATGTGGAAGAGAAAAGAGAGGAGAATAGACTCCTAGAGGAACATTCAATGAAAATGATGACTACATTGGAAGAAGTGTAGCTTAGGACTATAGCATTCAGAAAATGGATGAAAAAAGCTGATGGAAAGGGTAAAGACGTGGCTGGGAAAGACATTATACCAAAGCTAGACCTTGTGCTTCAAGAAGAGCCATTCTTTAAAGTATTGAAGGAAATGAGTGGTAAGTCCTTACAAGGTGTGCCTCTATTTAGTGGCAAGATGGAACCAGAGTTAATCATGGAAAGGATAGAAGGTCTTGAAAATCACTTTGACTGTGATAATGTGATCAAAGCTCAGAATGTAAGAATATCCAAAACAAGGTTGAGAGGATCTTCTCTCACTTGGTGTCTAGAAGTTTGTCCAAGATGAGAGGACTAAAGAAGGAAAGAACCCCATAACTGGTTGGAAAGGTATGCTGACCAAGATGAAGGAAACTTACTTTCCTGATAATTATGAAGTTCAGATACACAAAAAGAGACAGAATCTGAGACAAAAACATTTAGAAGTCAGTTCCTACACAGAAGAGTTTCACAAGCTATGCTTAAGGTCGCATGTGATGGAAGAAGAAAGCCTGAAAATGGCTAGGTACTTGAATGGTCTCAAGTGGAGTATCCAAGAGGAAATTAGTTTTTTAAACCCCAAGACTATAGACCAATGTTAGCGTATAGCCCTCAAGGTGGAGGAGAAATTCAAGAAGAAGCAAGATTCAAATAACAAAGGAAGAGGAAGAGACAATAGAGGTCATAGAGGAGGATATGGAGGAATAAATTAGAGTGAGTCCAAACTCACTGAGAATCAAGGAGAATCCAGTAACACAAGAGGTGGTTATAGCCATGGAAGAGGTTCAAATAGTAGTTCAAGAGGAAGAACTAATAACCAAGGAAGAGGATCTTACTTCTCTTCAATGAAGTGTTACAACTATTAGCAATTTGGACATCCTTCATATCGGTGTCCTAAAAAAGGTTCTACTTCTCAAGGAGGTGGAAAGAGAGTTAACTATGTCTAAGAAGAATCAAATTGCAGCAATAAGTCATCTAAGGTGCCATTAGAATCAAAATAAGGTGAGAACCTCATCATAAAGAGGACCTTAATCAGAGAGCCAAGCAAAGAAGAACCATGTCAATGGAGAGCACTCTTTAGAGTGAAGTGCAAGATCACATGGAGGGTGTGTAGAGTCATTATTGATTTAGGCTCAACTAATAATATCATTAGTGAAAAGGAAACCACCAAGTTAAATTTGAAAAGGATTCCACATGACAACCCATAAAAGGTTACATGGATCAACAAAGGACAACATGTGTTTGTAGGAGAACAAGCATGGGTTGAATTCAGCATTGGTAAGTATAAAGATAAAGTTCTATGTGACATTCTTCCCATGGATGCATGCCACCTTCTACTTGGAAGGCCATGGAAATTTGATAGGCAAGCCATGCATGATGGAACCAAGAATGCCTACTCATTCAAGAAAGATGGAATGACTTTCAAAATTCAGTCTTTGATGAGAAAGAATTCTTGAAGACTCTAGGAGAAGGAGAAGGAGTTGGATTTTCTTTCATATTGAAGCCAAAAGACGGATTTGTTGTCAAGAAATCAAAGATACCAAATGAGGTAAAAGAAATAATTGAAGAGTATAGAGATATTGTGAATGATGGCCAACACACTCCCCTACCTCCTCAGATACTTGTTAGCCACAAGATTGAATTCATACCAGGAGCTACCTTACCCAAAAATGCTGCCTATAAGATGATCCCTCAACAAAATGAGGAAATAGCCAAGCAAATCAGAGAGTTATTAGACCAAGGCCTAATTAGAAAGAGCATAAGCCCATGTGCAGTTCCTAATATTTTAGCACCTAAGAAAGGAGGAGCTTGGAGCCTTTGTACTGATTCTAGAGCCATTAATAGAATCACCATTAGGTATAGGTTCACAATACCCAGAATTGAAGACCTAATGGATATTTTAGGGGAGGCAAAGTACTTCAGCAAGATTGATCTTAAGAGTGGCTACCACCAAATTAGGATAAATGAAGTAGATGAATGGAAGACAACCTTTAAAACTATAGAAGGTTTTTATGAATGTCTTGTAATTCCATTTGGTTTGTCTAATTATCCCTCAACTTTTATGAGGCTTATGAATGAGGTATTGGTAGAATGCATTGGTAAGTTTGTTACTGTCTACTTAGATGACATCTTAGGTTTCATCAAAACTAAAGAGGAGAATATTAGGCATTTTAAAATTGTTTTCAAGAAATTACATGATGATAAGCTAATGATCAATTTGGAGAAGTGTGAGTTCATGAAGCAAGAGCTTGTATATCTCGGTTTTGTTTTGTCACAGGGTAACCTCAAAATGGACCAAGAAAAAGTAGATGCCATTCTAAGTTGGCCTACTCCCAAGGATGCAACTGAGGTGAGAAGTTTCTATGGTTTAGCTCAGTATTATAGAAAGTACTTTAGACATTTTAGTGGGATTTGTGCACCCATGTTAAACACCATTAGAGGAGAGATGAAGAAAAAGTTTCAATGGACACCATAGGTTGAGAAAGGGTTTGAAACACTCAAGGAGAAGATAGAAGAGTTGCCTACTCTAGTTATTCCAAGATTTGATAAGATTTTTATAGTAGAATGTGATGCAAGTAATGTGGCCATTGGGGCTGTCATAAGCCAAGAAGGAAGATCAGTAGTTTTCCATAGTGAGAAGATAAATGATGCAAAGAAGAAGTATTCTTCTTATGACTTAGAGTTGTATGCTCTAGTCCAAGCACTCAAGAAGTGGAGGCACTAATTTATGCCAAAGGAGTTCATAGTATATACTGATAACCAAGATCTTAGCTTCCTTAACTCTCAAGATAAACTTAGCAGCAAACACATGAAGTGGGTGGAGTATCTACAAGCCTACACTTTCAATATCAAGCATAAAAAGGGAGTACAGAACAAGGTTGCTGAAGCATTGAGAAGAAGTCTACTCACAGTCCAAGAATTTCAGCTACAAAGCATAGGTATTGATAGCTTCAAAGACCTATATGTTGAAGATGAAGATTTTTCCCACATCTACAAGGTATGCAAGGAGTTTAAAAACAACTTTCATGGTGAGTTTTCTGAATATACCTTGTAGAATGATTTCTTGATTAAAAGAGGTCAACTTTGTGTTCCTAAAGGATCTATGAGAGAGAATTTGATTCAAGAAAAACATAATGGAGCACTTAGTGGTCATTTTGGAGTCAATAAGACTCAATAGTTAGTCACAAGGTTCTATTTTTGGCCTAGAATGAATAGAGATGTTAAACGATATGTTGAGAGTTGTGTAGTGTGTCAAAAATAAAAGGGAACATCTTCCAATGCAGGTCTTTATCAGCCACTTCCAATCCCAACTAGGCCATGGGAATGCATAAGCATGGATTTTGTAGTTGGTTTGCCAAGAACAAGGCAGGGATATGATAGTATTTTTGTTGTTATGGACAGATTTAGCAAGATGACTCATTTCATACCTTGTAAGACCATTCATGATGCTTGTAACATTGCACAATTGTTTTTTAGTAAAGTGGTGAGGATCCATGGACTCCCTCTTAGTATTGTTTTAGATAGGGACACCAAATTCATGAGCCATTTTTGGAAGACATTATGGCAAAAAATGGGCACTAACTTGTCTTTTGGATCTGCCTATCATCCACAGACAGATGGCCAAACCGAGGTGGTCAATAGAAGTCTTGGTAAATTGTAGAGATGCCTCACAAAGGAGTATGGTCAAGCATGGGACCAACTCATTGGACAAGCTAAATATGCATACAATGATACAGTGAATAGATCAACTGGTAAGAGTCCTTTTGAAATTGTTTATGGCTTTCACCCAAGAGGGATTTTTGAACTTAGAGAATTGAAGGAAGGAATGCATGGTAGTGGATATGATGAGGAATTTTCTCATTCAATAAAATAATTCCATGAAAGTGTGAGAAAGAACTTGATTGAAAATGCTAAAAAGGTAAAGCAAAAGGTGGATGCATCAAAGAGGGATGTTCAGTTTCAGATTGGAGACTTTGTGATGGTACACTTGAACAAACATAGGCTAAAAAAAGGTGTTCCTCACAAGATATAGATGAAGAGGCTAGGTCCATGTAAGATAATTGCAAAGTATGGAAACAATGCATACAAGGTGGAGCTTCCTGAACACACCAGTTTTCAACATTGCAGATTTGATAGCATACAAAGGACCGATTCAAGATGTTGATTATAACCTTCAAGAGGTAATACAAGAGGTAAAAGATCTGAAAGTAACCCCTACTCCATCTATGATAGCTGAAAAGATGCTAGACTCAAGGGTCTACAATAAGACTGGGAACAAAGAATATATGGAGCACCTTGTCAAATGGCATGGCAAAGAATATGTTGATGCTACTTGGATTAGAGAAACAAACTTCAAGAGGTTGGGAATTGATCCAAACATGCTTAATGCACGAATGGATTAACCTTTCTTTTGTTTGGGGGAGTATGGTGCAGGAGCACACCTAACTCAAAACCCTATCTCTTTATTTTTGGCATGTACTGACTCTAGCCAAGTCAGGAGAGTTTGTATGGACCTTAGAAGGTAATTTGTTTTTCCCTAAGATTGACATGACTAGATCAATCCATGCCTAGATAGGTTTCTTAATTGGTTTATTTTGTTGTGTGTCTGAGGTAGTTGTAAGCCTCTAGAAATCCAACCAAGGCATCAGGAACTTTGGATAAGCTACTTAGTAACACTGCAGCTCAGCCAACACTGGTGCCTAGTAGCTCGACCAACACTAGTGCCTAGCAGCTCAACCAACACTGGTTCCTAACAGCTCAGCCAACACTGGTGCCTAGGAGCTTGGCCAACACTGGAGATGGGTTTACGTTATTGTTGCTTGACAAAGTCACTGGTAACAGCCCATGAAAAGTGGATCATCTTTTATGGACAATATGGTCAGTTGTAACGGTTCTTGAAGAGATGCTTGTGAATATGTGGGTAGTTAGGGTTGTTTCCATTGAGAGGATGGTTATTAATAACATCCCAAGCCTTCATTTTAGAGATCTAGAGAGTAGATATTGAAGAAGAGGAGAAGCTACAGGAAAGTTAAAGATTTGCAGATTATTGTACTATTTTTTTTTGTTTCCATTAATGAGAAGTTGCAGACTGTGTGTTTAGTGGATATAAAGTTTCTTTGTGGTTTGTTTTGCATGCAGTAGATTAGTTACTTTATTTTATATTTTTCAAGTTATTAGTTCTTCAACCATTCTGGGTTGTAAATAGTAATGGACCCTCGAGATTCCTAAATCCATGGTGAGAATCATGTGTTGGAATGGAACTCGAGAGGAGCCCTTGTACATAGTTTCATTTTTGTTTTCTGTAGGAGAAGAAAAAACAAAGAGTCTGGAGATCTTACCCTATGCGAGCTTGGTAAAAGTCCAGCTAGGGAAGAGAATTAAAGAAATGTTCAGAAAACATTGAATAAGCAAGTAGAATGAATCTATTTTTTGTAGGTTCAACAAGAAGAAGATGAAAAGAATTTTGATGGGGACTAAATCTTGAAAAGGAGGTAAATTTGAGAGTGACTTACCTTAGTTTAGGGTTGTGAACACCCCAAGAGATCTAGGGGAAAGATCTTAGAACAGAGCCAAGTTGGTTCTATAGCAGCAACAAGATTCAAGCACCCACATCAATAATCGAGAAACACAAACAAATCAAGGTAAGATGATAACCAATCAACAGAAAAAAATTAGTGAAATAACCCACTGAGAAGCCAACATACATCAATACCCATTGGTAAAGTAAGACAAAACAAGTAACTGAGCAACAGAAGTTACAGAGCACTTCACCGAGAAGCCTCCAAAACAAACTAAAGAACGAAAGAAAAAATATATTTGGTTGATCAGGATTTCCAAAGAGCCCAAGATGGTCATGCATCACCATGTCTCTAATATGATCAACTACAGTTGTTTGATCCTCCCCATTGAAATTAGGAAAACTTTTAAAGCTCCCAATGCAACATCATGATGATTGGGGAAATCTAGTGGACTTCCTTGATTGAAAGGCACAAATGCAAATCTCCTTTTTCATTTCTATAGGGTGAACTGGAATTTTTTGAATGAGATTTGGTCCTTGTAGGTTGATTATAATTCCTGATATGAGGGTTGTGATTACTGATTCTTCTATCTCAAATGATCTTCTTGAGAAAGTATGACTTGTTGAATGCCTTATAGTATCTTGAACATTAGGGGTATCATATCTACCTATGTCTGATGGCTAATATTTTGCAAGGGTCCCCCCTCTCCTTCTAGGATGCTCTAATTGTAGATATTCACAAGAATTTGAATTTATCATCTCAATCTTTCTCATAAAAATGCTAAACAAGCATTGGTCTTTCTTCCTTTAAGAAGAGTCACTAGCTATGTTGAATTTTCACCTCTTCTAGGATATCCACTTCCTGATAGCATATCCTAATAAAAATATTTTCAAGAAATATTCCCACTTGGGTCCCACCAGGCATGCCAAAACTATTGAGGACTAGAATTACACCCTCTTTAGTCTTTCTTTGAAGGCTAGACTTGAGGATTCTAGGACAACATTGAAATAGTCCATACGTGGTGGGATTTCCTATAGATGGAGTGAATCTCTAGATTCTAGGCTGGTTCCTATTTAATATATCAACTATGAAGATCCTTGAACCAAAAAGGGAAACTTGGATGGAAAAAGGGATATAAGAAAGAAAAAAAAGATCAACCTACACAAAAAAATCTAATCTAAAAGGTCATCCAACACCAATCATAAGAGATCCTTTGAAGGAAGTCTGATATAAGAAATTGACACAAATCTAAATGTTTAACAATTGATGCATAATTTTTTCATAGGGAGTGTTCAGAGTCTCTTACAAATACAGGCGAGGAGGATGAATGATCTCCACACTTAACCATATAATTAAGAAAACTTATAGAAATCACAACTTATAACCTACATAAGGTGGAATTCTACTGACTTGAAGATGAAAAATAGAGACATAAACTTGTATGATTCAAGGGACAAATACATTACAATTGTATATCAAATCAATGAATGGATACAATAAATTAAATCCAAAGGAGGCCTACAAAACTTTTATTTCTATTCAATACTCAAAAGGAAATTACTATCATACCTTTACAATGGATGCAACGGTGTCTCAAAAAATGACAGGATCAAAATAATCACTCCTAGTATCCTCAAAAATGTGGGAACCATTAACTGTAAAGCTAAACTAACATTTAAATCATATACAAAACACCAATTCCAAAGTCTACATTAAATGAACTCTACATGAAATCTCTGATTCACTAAGGGATGAAGACTTTGAACTATACAAGGAAGAAGGACTGAGGATTTCATTTACATCGATGGCCCAAAAGTCATGCAAAACATTACTTCAACCTCTATATTTGATGGTAAATGATCAATGTATCTTTCTGAACTCTTGTTGAATTGATGTTACTGCATTTGATCTTGGCCTTTAAATCATGTGTTTAGTCCCATATGACTTGCATGCAAAAAAGGAGGGTTAAATATTCACTAGACCATAGTTGAAACGTCATTCAACCTCTTGCATGTATGTAAAAAATGTCTGCCACCTTTTGCGTCACCTTTAAAATATAAGTCGCTTGAACCATAGTATAAACCCTTTAAAATTTTGACCACCTTTTAAAACAGATTGATTAGTTGTTAAGACTACCTCGACTACAACATAGGATTCTAACACTAAGTTTAAATCCCTCTATATGACTCTTAACTTTACCCTAACCCCACCTTTGATGTTCCTATACTTGATTTTTCCCATGGGTCCTATTTATAATCTTGGTACCATCACTTTGATTCTACCTTGACTAGGACATGTGGTCACATCTCATGATGCTATGACATTTATTCACCTTATATCTATCTTTGCTCAATCATGACGACTGTTAGATTTTATCACCTTTTAGTGTAGATTCCTTTTCACTTGCAAACTGGTCTACTACCATGTGTCACTCTCTCATTGTCTCCATTCATTACCTTGGGTTGATCTACCTCTGGCCTACCTTGCTACAATGCCCTTTTCATTATCTTGCTCCACTTCTCTCTCTTCTTCTGTCAGAGTGCAAGTTCACGACCTTCCAACACCTGTCCATCTGGGCCTATTGCTCTTTTTGTGCCCCACTGCAATGCATCACTATGTCACTATCTTGTGGTCCTTATCATCCTTCTTGTGTCAGATTGTGAGATCATGACATGCTATTATATGGCTTGTCTAGACCCACTATGTTCTTTTCTCTTTTTTGACACATGTCACTTTGTCAATATCCTGCTAAGTTTCTCTTTCCTTGTCACTTACATAGTGGGATAGAAACATGGTGACATCTTTCATATTTATCCAACTTGAACTAGTCATGTGGCATCAACTAGTCATTTAGCTAACTGGCCCCACTATGCTATGTGGCATCATCTAGCTATCCTGTGAAATTTCTCATCCTTTTACTGTCAAACAAGTCAGATCATGAACTGTCGCCACTTATACTACTTTTCCTACTAAGCTTGGGCCTACAAAATGTCCTCCTTTACCACCACCTATCTACCATGTGACCACCTGGCACATAGTCTCTCTACTAAAAGGTGTTTTCTTTTTGGCTACCTTTAAGTTGTGCATTAGGATATAAAAAAACTATGGACATACTCACACCATGAGCATGTGATAATTCACTTAAGATTTTTTCTCTACATTCCCCAGCATGAATTCTAACTAATCTTCCTTTTTTTTGTTCCACCCAACCTCTTTTTGTGAGTCTGAAGATACCATGGATGTCTCACCAAGGATTGTGTTACATTCTCTGTTGGCATGCTAGGCTAAAAATATCAAAGGATCCCATTTAATTCACATGCTTGCCCCTATTTCTTGCTGACTTGCTCCATGGTGAGGAATTTAGGTAACAATACCATCCACATAATAGAAATTACCATTATTTCTCTTTTCATTCAAAGAAATAGTCCCTTTACCTTTAACCAAACATGGTGTACTATTACCAAACCTTACCACACCACCATCAAACTCATCAAGTTTAATGAACTTAATCTTATCACCAGTCAAGTGATGCGAGCACCCACTATCTATAATCCATTCACCATTTTGTCTTATATCATAAACCAATGTCTTTTCTTCTTTTGATGGATCATCTTGTTGGCAAGTTGACTCCCAGGGAAAATATGACTTATCTTGTGTTGTCATTATGGCAACAAAGTCATATGAAGTTGACAGCAAACTTTGAAGTGGAAATTGACTAAGTATAGAAGACAAGACAAAACCAAGATATACAGATGATCAGAGCATCAGTGCACATGCATACGATCGATTCAGAATAAGCACCTTTAGACATAATCTCTATGATATTTTTTTATGCTTACCCTCTACATGCATGGTACAGAATGTTAGTACAGACAAGTTATAGAAAGATCAAGTACGCTAGCAGTTCAAAATATAGAGTATGAAGTTGACTTTAGTTTATTTATTAGTGTGTAATTTTTTGTTTTGTAAAGGCTATGCACCTATTGTAATAAGTTGTTAGTCATTTATTAAACATTATTGTAAACACGCTTAAGCCAATTTGTTTGTAAGCATTGTGAATGTTGTTTTTAGGCCGACTAAGGTCTTGTTTTTAGTCGCGTTTATTCAGGCATGAACATATATATATGACATGCAAAGTTGTATTAGGGTGTGTTGAAGAAATATGCAGAAGAGACAAATAAAAGAATATTATAAGATGTCAGAATGAGATAAAGCTCTTGAAGAGTATAAGAGCATCAGTGCATAACCAGAACTTATCAGACAAGTGTGTCACATAAATCAGTTCACTTTTAGTTATAATGTATATCTATTATCAGGGAGGTTGTAGCCTTCATCCTATTGAGCAGTGAGCTTCTTGGGCAGTGAGTCCTCACCCCTAACAAGGTTATTTGTAAAAGAATCCTAATAGGGCCAGACCCTTAACCATGTCATTGTACTTGCATTGAAAATACTGCTCCTAACAGGGCAAAGGAAGTTTAACAGGTTCATTATACTAGTAAAATATTTGTGGGTACTAGTTCCCATCGGGGTATTTACCTATTTGGTTTCCCTATAATCATATCGTGTCTTATGTGTTCTTGTATTAAACATCAATTGATTTATATTTGGTTTATGTTTAAAGTTGCTAAAATATATTAAATAGACAAATAGTGGTTCACCCCCCCCCCCCCCCTCTCAGTGTTTCTAACAATTGGTATCAAATATTTGGTCCTTTGAAAGGAAGTTTAACCACTTGAGGAGATCATGGATTCAGTAGAAGTGAAACATGTGGAAAAGAATCTTGAAGCAGCCCTTGAAGATCTTGACAGATCTGAAAAAGAAAATTAGGAACTTAAACTAAAAGTTGATGGCTCTCAAATGCTTATCAAGAAATTAAGGAAAGATCTGAAAGATTTCTCTACCAATAATTTGGGAAAGATGGTCAAGAAGCTGAATGAAGAAAACATGTCTTTGAAAGATAAAATTGAAGATCTAAAAAAAAAATTACAGATAGCCTAACAACCATTGAAGAAAAGACCAAAGAGAACAAACAACTAGATGATGAACTTATGCAAGCGAACTTAAAAATCTTGGAATTAGAAAACATCAAGAAAAAGATAGAATCTAAACTAACAGAAGAAAAAGACAAGATTGATAAACTACACACAAGTTCTGATCTAATTTAATCACAACTATATGCACAAAAGATAAAAGGTGATACCACTGGTATGGGATATAGTGTAGCTCAAATTGAAATCAATTCAATACAAGAAAGAAAGAAATCACAAGAGACATCCACGCAAGCAAAGAAAACTGAGAATATTGCAGAGGCCAAAACTAAACCACCTAAAGATGAACTCAAGCAAGTTAACAGAACTTGTTATCCTTGTGACAAGCATAGACACTTGGCAAGAGACTGTAAAGAAGTAATACCTTTTAATGGTTATTTTTACTCCTGTAATAAGTTTGGTCACAGGGCTATACATTGTAGAACAAATCAAAGAAATCAGTCACAACAAAACCAAAGAAATATGACTCAATACAATCAGAGAAATCAACCTCAAAGAAACCTTCAGAACATTACATGTCAGATATGTAATTACAATGGACATACATCCGAGCACTGTAGCTTGATGAATAACAACATCAGACCTCCTATCATTTGTCACTCATGTGAAAAAGCTAGACACATCTCAAGGTTTTTGTAGGTCAAGAGCACAAAGACAAGAGAATCCTAAAAAATCCCTATTTGAAGAATCCAGAGAAGTTATGTTTGTACAAGCCAAAACTGATTTAGATAAAATTTGGGTTGAAGTAAAGAAGGATAATGAAGAGAACAAGGTAGTATATGTATCCTTAGTGGACGCACTTTCTACTTTTAGATAGTTGACCCTCATGGTCCTAGTGGGAGCTATTCTAGCTCTAAACCCCTTTGTGGCTGGTATACTCACCTCCGAGTATGCGCTTATGGATTCATGTACATAATCAAAAAATAAGGTTGTATGCATGCACGCATTACCTTTACTTCATTCATAATAAAGTTTGAAATTCTCTTTGTAAACCTCTTTAGAACAATGAGCATTAAATGCAATAATATTTTATATAAATTGGTAAAAGATCTTTAAACCTCACTTTGCATTCGAGTTTGAGCATTTAGAGAGAACTTGAGCATTGAGCATCAAAACACTATAGGTCAAGGAATTGGTTGGTGAATGGATTAAAGAGTGAAATGGAACCCTAGCAGTCGTGTCATTTTAGAATCACCGTAAAACCCTACTTAATCAAGTTGCAAGTAAGTATGGCAACCCCTATTGTATTTGACATTTCTGAATCGAATAGATTTGTCTTTAAGAAGCATCCATTCAAGTCTATATTAGATGATGTTGAAGGATAATTCTCTAAGACTCTACTTGGAGTCGTACACGTGAAAGACATTCATGCTTACATCTACTGTAAGAAGGAAACCTAATTATTCATAGCAACTCTTATGGCTTCAATGATGAAACTTGATTATTCATTCAAAGATGAATACATGCATCTCACATACAACCCTATTTTTGAGTATTCTAACGCGCACAAGTTCTATAAGCTAGAATGGGTTAAAATCCTACTGAGAAGGATACATGATGACCTTTATTGGATTAGTGAAGTTCTTGTCTACATAACCTTAGACCTAATTCATGAAATGACTGGACTTCCTAAGACTGGACCAGTTCTTCCCACTGGTAAGGATGTTAAAAAGCAGGTTGAACAAGTTTTCTTATCCAGAAGTGATAGGCACGGCATGACAGTTGATCCCATTGAGGCTGATGACATCAAACTAGTTACTATGATTCTAGGTTACAAGTTCCAGCATGAAAGCAGACTGAATAGTGTATCTATAGCTATTGTACTAGTAGCAATTAAGATGGTAAAGGATAATACTCAGTATAACCTATGTGAGATATTGCATGCACAGCTGATTGATAACATTAGAGCTGTCAAGAATGACAAGAGAAAAATATTCAGATTTGGCTCTTTGATAATCTATCTCTACTTCCACATTATTGGTAAAGTTTCCAATCTTTACCTAGAGAGGAGTAAACCTACTATGTCTCAGATATCACTCAAGGCTACATCAGAGAGCAGCGTGAAGGATTCAATGGACATGGAAATAAAAACATTCAGGATCAAGATGCAGAAAAGGTTTAGGATACCAGAAAAGATAGTTGATAAGTACAAAGACATTATATGATTTATGGTAGAAATTGACTGTAATTTCATGGAGGTTGTTTAGCCTAAAACCAAATGGATCCATCCACTAGGCTATGAAGTTGAAGAACATGTGTTGGAAGGATATGCACAAGTTCTTTTGTCTGCACCCAAAGATCCAAATGAACCAAGATGGGGAACATATAGAGAAAAGAAAAATCAAGTCGATTATGTCTTATACAATGCTGACAAAAAAAGGAAGGCATCAAGGATTACTTCAAATATCCTAAAAGTTCATGGGGTTACACAAGAAGACCTAGATAGAGCTAGGGAAGCTAAGATTGCTAAAGAACTTAAGAAAACTCCCTCTGAAGTAAAAATGGAAAAGTCTGATGATATGCCTAAGAAGAAGAAGAAGAAATCTGATGAAGGTACATATGCACCATCAACCACCATTGATCTGGAATCCTCTCCTCCTTCTATACCCAGTAAGATAACCAGAAAGAAGAAGCAAGTTCTTACAAGTCATCCATCCTCAAGGACCATAAGGTGCAAGGTAAAGAACACTCAAGCCCCTCTTGAGGTAGGATTTAGACCTAGTCTAACATTCCTAAAGAATATAATTGCTAATGAAGGAAGACTAGAATCTATCAAGAATCTCTATGACAAATACCAAGAGATAGACAAATCAGAAACTCATTCTATGATCATCTCTCACATGATTAAGTTAAAAAAGATAGCATTGGAACTTAAAATAGTCATACCAGACAAGGTATGGAACATACTTGATGTATCAAAGAGGAAAGCAATTGAAGAGGATATGAGGATAAGAGAAGAAACATTAGATAGTCTTCTCCCTGTATGCTCGCATGATGAAAAAGCCATACTATTGGATTTGGTAAAACCTCATCTCAGAACAAAAACTAGAGCACTTCATATCATGAATAAAGAGTATGATCTGGTTGGTGAAGAGACTTAGAAAGCATTTGAGTGAGTATTTCTAGATAGACATATGTATCCATCAATGGCACCTATAGCAAAGGTAACTCCAGTTCCTCCCAAATAGGTTACAGAACTAGTGATTCAAAATGCACCTAAGACAGGTCCATAGGTTTCAGTGTCCTCAGTTTCAATAGCTTCTGATACAATCAAAGATTCAAGAGAAACTATTGTGATTGACGATATTAAGATATCCATGATCACTTCTGACAAAGATATGGATAAAGTTGAAAAAGCATTTGTAAGCACTAAAGAGACAAAGGAGGTATACACTGATGCCACATCTTTACAAGATGAAGTTCCCTCTAAAGATTCAACACATTTGAATAAAGAGGAAGACAATCAAACTAATGACACACCAGTTATGGAGATCCCAGTTAAAAGTGAATGTATGGATACTAGTCAGAATACTATATTCACCCCATCCATTCAACCATCAACTTCATTGTTGTCATGTTTAACTCCTGACTCAGCAAGTCTAGATGCATGGGGAGAAGAAGACTTGATCAAGATCAGTGTCCTAGCCATGGAAAAAGCCAAAGAGAAACAAGTTATGAGAAACCCTTTCATTTTGGAGTCAGTGAAAATTCTGAATGACCTAGTGCTTGGAGACAAGAAAGTGGCCAAAATTCAATTAGTTGATGATGTAGATAGCATCCTAACAAGCTTCAAGGCACACTTTACAATTTTAGTAGACTCAGCTACTAAAACTATAGAGGAAGAGTATAAAAAGGAAAGATTGAATGAATTGGAAAAGAATTTTTCTTTAGATTTAAATTCATTAAAGATTGGTCAGACAATATTGAAAGAGTTGGCATCAAAAGGAAGAAAGGTAATAGAAAATGGCATGGACAGAGGCCAACTCACCTCTGAGCATATCAAAAAGATAGAAGAGGTAGATATCTTGGTTGATAACATAAGACAATTAGTTGAAACATCATCCCAAGACATAAAAATCTATAACAATATCTATCAAGGGCAGATAGACAAGATATAAAAAGCTAAAATGGAGATCAGTAAGACAAGGATCAGGTAGACTCAACTGACAAATGCACTTGTGCCCTCCTTAGCAGTTTTGAACGAGAACATCAAATAGATAGATGCAACCATTGCTACCTATGATTAAGGACCCAGCATGGATCTGACCAAGATGGAAAAGCTTACTTATTCCCTATGTGCCCATCTACAAACAGTTGATGCACTAAAGGCATTCTGGCAGCAAGAGATCAAGAATCTGCAGCTAGCTTATCCAGATGTATACTCAGAGTAAGTACTGAAGGAATTACAATTTTGACACCTTTGTCATTAATGTCAAAGGGGGAGTAATATATGTATGGAGAGTAGTGTATATATGGGGAGTAGTATATATATATATGCAAATAAATATGATATAATAAATGTTAAAGAAAGATGATATACAGTTTTTTGGGTATTAGTCAATTTTGAGTAACTTGGCCACATTCCTTTGTTTTCATTAATGACAAAGGGATAGATTGTTGGCAAGTTGACTCCTATGGAAAGTATGACTTATTTTGTGTTGTCATTATGGAAACAAAGTCATATGAAGGTTTGACAACAAACTTTGAAGTGGAAATTGACTAAGTATAGAAGACATGACAGAATAGAGATATACAGATGATCAGAGCACTAGTGCACGCGCGTACAACCGATTCAGAATAAGCGCCTTTAGACATAAGCTCTATGATATGTTTTTATGCTTACCCTATACACACATGGTATGGAATGTCAGTACAGACAAGTTATAGAAAGATCAAGTGTGCTAGTAGTTTAGAATACAGAGTATGAAGCCAACTTCAATTTTTTATTAGCGTGTAATCTTTTGTTTTGTAAAGGCTATGCACCTATTTTAATAATTTTTTAATCATGTATTAAGCATTATTGTAAATACTCTAAAGCCAATTTTTTTGGAAGCATTGTGAATGTTTTTTTTAGGCCGACTAAGGTCTTGTTTTTAGTCGCATCTATTCAGGCATGAACATATATATATGACATGCAAAGTTGTATTACGGTGTGTTGAATAAATATGCAGAAGAGAGATATAAAAGAATAGTATAAGATTTCAGAATGAAATAAAGCTCTTGAAGAGTATAAGAGCATCGGCACATAACAAGAACTGATCAGACAAGTGTGTCACATACAATAGTTCACTTTTGGATATAGTGTATATCTATTATCATGGAGGTTGTAGCCTTCATCCTATTGAGAAATGAGCTTCTTGGGCAATGATTCCTCACCCCTAACAAGGTTATTTGTAAAAGACTCCTAACAGGGTTAGACCCTTAATTAGGTCATTGTACTTGCATTATAAAGATTACTCCTAACAGGGCAAAGGAACTTTAACACGTTCATTATACTAGTCCAATATTTGTGGGTACTAAATCCCACCGGGGTTTTTACCTATTTGGTTTTCCTGTAATCATATCATGTGTTATGTGTTCTTGTATTAAGATTTAATTGATTTATATTTGGTTTATGTTTAAAGTTGCTGAAATATATTAAATAGACAAACATTGATTCACCCCCCCCCCTCTTAGTGTTTCTAACACTTCTTTGACTAGAAAAAGATAAACTCTTGTTCATTATCTCCTGATTCTTCATCAGTAAATTATTCACCCACTACAACAAAGCATTTTTTATTCTCTTTTCCTTCAAACTTTTTTAATTTGTCCCTTTGATCACCATTAGGACATCTAGTAGCTATATGTCCAGTCTTATTATAAGAGAAACATTTCAATGAAGTTTACCTCTCTACTTACCAGTCCCTCTAGGAAATCTATTTTCTAATAGACGTTCAAACTCTCTTTGTTTCCTTTCCTCTTCCAAGAGAGATTCAATTTCCCTATCATAACTTGACATGTGATCAGTATCATTACTTATTTCCTTACCTTTCCTTATAGGTACATTAGACATCGATGCCTTGAAAGTAGCTTCAACTCTTGGAATACTACTATGATAGTTATTCAACTCAAATGCAATAATCTTATGGATTAGTCCATCAGATAGTAACATTATCAAATTTTTTCAGCTCCTTTATAGTAGACACTCTAATAGCATAAGAAAGATCAATAAAATTATTGAAATTTTACTTACCACAGTATCTTCCTCAATAGCTCGACCAACACCTCTTATAGAACTAACCACTTCTTTTATTCTTAGGCCATATTGTGAAACATTATCTCCTTCTAACATTTTCATGTAATCATATTTTCCTCTACGTTTGTCTTCCTTAGCTTTCTTCATATTAATATCTCATCCATAGTTAACTTTCAACTTTTCCCAAACATCATAAGGAGTCCCTAGTTCACGAATATCAACATATTCAATATCAGATAGGGTACTTAGATTGGATTTATGTGCTTGATTATCCTCATATTTCTCCTTTAGTTCATCTATAGTGGGAGTTCCAACAGTGGTTATATACTTGTTTGTGATAGGCATCCAGTATTGTAGTTGCATACCTTTTATGTATAACTTTAGTATGTACTCCATACAAGGTAGTTATCTTTAGAAAACTTGGGAGGTTTCTTCCTCATCATTGGATCTTTTCCTCAAGATATTAGGCTTACCACAAAGAGGACCTATACTCTGATACCAATTGTTCATATTATGAGATCCAAGATTACTGAGAGGGGGGAGGTGAATCAGTAATATACCAAATAAAACTTTTAATCAACCATCCAATCACTTGCATCAATAAACATTCAATGCATGAAAAACTAAACAATAAGAATAAGCATCCAAATTTGTGCAACGTAATAAAACCAAATTTTTTTTCATGGAGGCCCAACTAGGGAAAATCATGTGTGGGGATGGCACTCACTAAGATATGCACTCTTCTAAACTATTCCTAGTTAAGAGCTTAGCCCTGTTAAAAGCTTATAAATATGCCTGGTTAAGAGAAAGATCCTATTAGGAGTCATCCGGTGAAGGGATTTACTTCTATACCTATTAGGAGCGTTACCATATTAGGAGTAACCATATAAAATTATTTCAAGCCCTAATTAAAAATTCACCTTATTGAAGGATTTACAATTCAGACCTATCAGGATCTACCCGGTTAAGGGATTTAGCTTGATGAAGGTGTTAGAAATAAACACATAAATTATCCAAGAAAATAACACTTGTCCTTCACTAATATAGATCCATTTCAATCTTTATCTCTTCTATACATGCACAATCTTCAAAACCTATGATCGCACCTCTTCAATCAGGATCCATCTCCTCCACACACTTGTACATTTCATTATTCTACATATTTATAGAATACAAAGTTATTACAAAAATTAACTTCCTTACAAAATGTTTTAGAATATTTCACGATTAATGAGCAATCCCTCAAACATTTTAACAATATAGAACACATTCTAACTAAGTTCGGTCTTCAAATCCATCGCACATCAATTTGAGAAAGAAAAGTCAAACTATTAATACACTTTCCAATGTTCATGCACAAACTCCAAGAAAAAAAACATAAATGACCATAAAAATACCAACTCACCAATGTGTGTCAATATCCATCTTCACCATTATCCCTGGAACATGCAATCACTCATCACAACTATATCTAACATCACCGATCAAGGATCTGAATAATTATTCTTGACTATCCTAAGAACTTCTTTAACTCTTTACTTGAACGACCTTCTATCAATTGAAAATTTTTATTTTAGTCACCAAAACATGATGTGCCTACCACTATAACCTCGTAATATATCCAAGACAAATATATTATGAACACAACTTCTGAATCCAAACTCTTTTGACACAATCATCAAATCATTCCTTCTGGGCTACATCATGTTCTTCATGTTAACCTGTCAACCTTCAATTAATCATAACTCACACAATACATAAGATAAATCATTTCGTTCATATATACAACATCTTGAGACATAAATTATTCTTCCTATATGGTCTCTTACTCTAATTCATTCCACATCTCAGGATTTTACCTCTTAAACATACATCAACATGCCATGTACACTGTTAATCAACAAATACTAAGTTGACATCAATGACAACATCATAACTAATCAAAATATCTTCAGTTCAACATCAAACTCATACACAACATAAATCTTCATAATTTATGCCCATAGTGTTAACAAATTAGCATTAATTAACTTCAACATCACATTATGAAAAGATTCATAAAGATGAGTATAATTAGAAGAAGGTTTAAAAATAGATCACAAAGGACCCACACCTTTGGATGTTGTTTCTACTTGGTCATCAACATTGTTGGATTATTTGTTTATTTTTATGTAGTTGTTTTATTTTTTAAACTTGTTGAATTTTGATGTAGCATCACTCTTATCAATGTGAATAGGATCCATTTGAACGGTGCTATCAAATTGGCTCACTTGAAGTTGATAATGATGAATCAATAGATAAAATTGTGGAAAAGAAGAGAATTTAGAAAGAAGTATCTTATCTCTAATGTTACTTTGTAAATTAGCAATAAAATTGTGTTGTACATCAATATCATGTACATGATAATAAATTCAAGCATGCAAATTCTTAAATATACAAATGAATCACTAAATCTTTCTTTAACACCTTGTTTAGATTGCATTAAATCAGTTAGAGAGATTTCACAACCAATGTTGTTTTGAAAATTTTCAATAAAATCATTAGAATTTTTTTGGAAGGAGTTAATTGAATAAGGTGAAAACGAAAAACACCATTGCAAGGATTTGTCTTTAAAGGTTCTAGTAAACAACTTTTCCAATAACCTATGGTCATGACATAAATCACTACTTAAGGTTTCAAATTTTTTAACATGAGTTACATGATCACTCTTACCGTTATAAGTGTCAAGATGAGGAATATTCATATATTGCAGGATAATAACATAGATAATATCCAAAGACAAGGGACTAGAAATGTCACAAGTAGGAATGTTGAACTTGGATTGAGTCATTGAAGAAATTTATTTTTCTAAAGAAGATACAATTTGAGAGTAGCTATTAATGGTAGAATCAGTAGAAAGAATGGTAAGAGGGGAGATATGAGAAATATTAGGAACTTTGTTGGAAATTGAAGGAATTGTTGAATATGAAAAATGAACAATATGATAAGTAGGAAAGGATGATGACAATGAAAAACATGGAATACTTGAAGGAATGGAAGGAGCAATAAAATTAGGAAGAATTGCATGTGTAGGATTGGAATTTTGAGTTGAATTTGTGATTATAGGTGGATCATAAGTGGATGCACTAGGAGTGTAAGTAGAAATAGGAAAAGAGGTCTCAAAACTTGTAGTGGTTGGTCTAAAGCCTCATTATTAAGCACAATACCTAAGGGGTTTAACATTAGATTCAATGAGATGAGAAACTCTACGTAAGAGGTTAACACCATGTTCATCAGTGTGAATGAGTTTCCGTAATCATTATATAATGGAAAGAGCTTTAGGATTATTTTTTTCTTGACCTAGCCAATGTTCAAACTTCTCAAATTCATGGGTAAGTTTTTGGACTTGAGTAGAAGGAACCCTTAATTTTGCTTCTTCATCATGTGAAGAGTGAAAATAGTTATTCTCCATGATAGGAATAGGATTCATAAGATGCATGTTGGTCTCATCAAGATGCCAAGGAAAGGAGGGTTCAAGATTAAAGTAGATCATGAGTCTATGAATTATTATAACTAGAAAGATATGGGTGGGAGTCAAAGTGATAAAGCTCATCAACAAGGTAATGAAATGAAAGAGAGATAAAATGCAACTTGAAATATATATGCAATCCAAGTAAATTTAACTATCAAATTTAAGCATGTAATTTATATATATATATGTAATATCATGTAAATGCAAAATAGATCTAGATTGTTGGAAATATTCAGGACTAACCAAGTTACTGAGAGGGGAGGGGTGAATCAGTAACACTTAAAACTTTAAAACATTTCTGCACTTTTATATTCTTTAACCATTCATTCATCTAATCTACTGCAAGCATGAAAAT
>MU227013.1:106391-156292 GCA_018584345.1 Thuja plicata
TCTACTACTTATATATAAAATCTTATAAAAAAATATTATCATTTGATTATGATTAAGGTGGTCAGACATACACCTACTTCTTATTTTTTTCCTAAAATTTTTGTACTGCTGCATTGAAATCTATAATTTTTACCAATCATATTAACCTTTTTTTAGAAAAGGCCTAGTAGTTTAGAAACTACATTTAATTTCCTACAGATTCTATTCTTACAACTTTTTGATATTAGGTTGATAACTAGTTCAAATTTTCAAGTCAAGTTTACTAACCCTGATTTTCTAATTTTTCATTGCCACTTAAGGGCATAGTTTGGCCCCTCATGATCTTGTACATACCCTCACATCAAAGGTTTTTTTCACTTTTTTTTCTGTCCACCCATGTTGAGGGTATTTTATAAAGTGGGGCATTGCTTGTTCCATCTTCTTTTCTTATTGTTTACAAATAGACATGAGACTTCTCTATCTTTTATGACAACAAGTTCAAAGTTCCTATTGTGAAAGAACTCTCTATTATTATTTTATCCTATTGGCCTTTATTTCAAACCATTTCTAAATGCATTGGAAATATTTTCTACAAGGAACCAAAGAAGGTCGTTCATGCTTGACATCAAAAGATGGTTTGTGTGGATGATGATTTATTTTGGGACCTCATGGAAATTATGAATATTTAAATAAGAGGTTTGTTTTAATTTTCCTAATGCCTTTTATTAGTCCCAATTTTCAAAATACAAGATCAAGTAATGCTTTTTCACTACTCCACAAGTTAAGACTCATCCAAAGGAATTTGCAACCTTGGCTTCATCTGAGGCCCCCAAAAATGAGGATCGTTGGATTATATTTCTTTGAAAGTAGAAGGGAGTCTCATTTGATTCTTAAATGCTGAAAAGTTTTGTTTCTCCATATCCACAATCTTAGGCCAAACTACAATCACAGGTGAAACATTGGCTTCAACCTACTTTAAACCTCATGTATAAGGGGAAGGATTTGAGAGGTTTTGGTGGTTCCCCCCGCCCCCTTTTAGTGCCATATAAGACTAACATAAAGAATCATTGAATTTGAATGCATTTATTGTAACACCCCAAAATTGGCATCTTGCAACCCTAACCAATTTTGTTGCATTTGTTATTCTTCTAGATCATCAAAGTCCTATTGTACTAGGCGATTCAGAGTTTTGACTGACTCTACTTGACCTAAGTGGCAAATGTAGAAAATCCTAAATCTCGATTAATCATATATCACATTTAATTTCTAAATATCTATTGGCTAAACAAACCTTATGATCGAATTAATTTAATTATAAAGTCCTAGCACTTTAATTAAATTAAATTCACCCTCTTTAGCTAAGACACATAAAAAGGAATTAAATATTTAATTATTAAATAAATATCCTCATTTTCAATAATTGAATTTAATTATTTAGATAATTGAGAAAAAGCAATTATGAGGTCATATTCTATTTATTAATTGAATATTGTCAACAAAATATTTCTTCTGTTCAGGAAGGGAATCTTTGAATTAATTGTGCTTTAAAGAGAAGGAAAAATATTAAAATCAAATAAAACAGTTAAAATCAAAGGAAGAAAATAGTTAAAGCAAAGGGAAAATAATTTATTGTTTTCTTTTAAATAAACCTTTCTATTCTAAACTGGCTTTTCTATCTATTTTATTTTGAAAGAGAAAAGTTTCTATTTTTATCATCTCTGAGTCTATAAAAGAACTCCCATTCCTCATTCAAAACCCCTGATTACCCTGGAGAAAATATGCATTGTTAGAATACTAAATTATTTCTACATTTTTATCATCTCATTTCTAGTTAAAAGCTTTCATTTGCAATAGAATAATTTCAGTTTATAGAATAATTGCATTGAAATCATGTCTTAGATTAATCTTGCATCTTTCAATTCTTAAAATAATCTTGCATTGCATTACATTCATGGAGAAAAATCCTTCATTCTTAGATTGGTCTATGGTTGTGAGACTCTCATTCTGAGAGCTATTTTGAAACCCTGTCTGGATAGAAGGCAACAGGTCAAATCATGCAGACAGGCAGGATGAATAATCTCATATTCATTCTTGTGTGTATCTGATGAAGAATGACTATGTTGAAGTGTATGGTGAGTTAACAGGGCCAAATTTACCACATACATTTATGGTTTATCCCTCGTTTTCAAATGGACATAAGTTCATAATCATAGCTATAGACTATTTTACCAAGAGGGTGGAGGCAGTTCCTCTCACCATTGCCAACAGCAAATTAGTAGCTATGTTCATTCTCAACTACATCATTTGTAGGCATGGTGTACCCTCAGCAATAATCATTAATAATGGGAGAAAATTCAAAAACAAGGATTTGACAGAGCTATGCTCTAAGTTTAAAATTACTCAGCATTGGTCTTCCATCTATTATCCTTAGGGTAATGGACATGTAGAAACATCCAACAAGACAATACTTAAAATCCTGCATCGCACAGTGCACAAATCTAGACAAGATTGGCATCTCCAGATCAATCTAGCTCTTTGGGCATACATGAAAAGCATAAGAACACTAACAGGGGCTACGCCCTATGCTTTGGTTTATGGATCAGATGCTGTGTTACCAATTGAGGTTGAGATTCCTTCTCTGCGAGTCTCCCTGAAAGGCCTCATTACTGATGAAGATAACAAAATATCTCAGCTACAAGAGCTCGAACTGCTTGATGAATGTCGACAAGTGGAATTCAATCACCTAAGAGCATACCATAAAAGGATGTCCAAGAGCTATAACAAGAAGGTTAGACCAAGGGATTTCCAAGTGGGTGACCTCGTTCTAAGGGAGAACCCTAAGAATCAACAACATCAGATCTAGAAAGGAAAATTTGAACCAAATTGGCTTGGTCTATATATTTTCACTACAGTGTTTGGGTCTAGCACCTATCAACTTTCTACTACTGATGGAGAAAAAATCAAAGAGCCCATCAACGCTCTTCATCTAAAATGGTTCTATAGCTGAGACATCTTCAGTGTGCTCATGTATATAGTAAAGTCCTGAAAAAATTCTAAAAATCTAAAGAAGTCCTGAAAAAGTGATCATCTTAGTGAAAACCTAGCGATAGGTGCTTTGATGTATCTCAAAAAAAAAATTATATATTCCAAAAATACAAAAATATTTTAAAATTGAAAAATACAAAAAAAGAAAAAAAGAAAAAAAAGGTGCCATTGATGAAAACCTGGTAAACAGGTGTCATGGTAGCAAAAAAAAGAATTTCTGCCAAGAAGGCAAAAACCTGGTAAAAAGGTGTCTCTTGTTCCACAATGCTATATCTATCGAAGCACCACTTGGCTTTACACATTTACTTTCCTACATTGCTTCTTTCCTACTTGCATTTGCTTTTCGCATGCTTTCAGTTCCCATCAAGACACCAACTTACATGGATTGAAACTAGTCATACTCTTAGGAAAACCCTCCTGGTCTAGGGGGCACTATCCTATTCCCTTTTGAAAATCTCCCTAACATCAGTCACCAGTGGCTCTCACTGTGTCTACCTATTGATGTCTAGCTAGTCCTATGATCTCTTCACTTGAGCATCTCTCTCGCGTCAGTCACCAGTGGTTCTCACTAGGTCTGTCTACTGTTGCTATAATTTTGAGATTGCTCACATCTGTTACAATTGGAGTTATACTCAAACTCTTTATCTATCGATACTCAGTCTTGACAATTCTTTACTTTAGTTTGTACATAGCTTTTGGTCACTTTCATGACACTCTGGTTCCTTTGCGAATGCTTCTGACTTGACACTAATTCAACACCATATGCTTGGGGGAAATCAAATCTAATTTGTCCTCGCAACATACATCAATTTAGTCATCGTTACTTGGGGGCACGGGTCCCCAATTTGATTACATCTTTGGTTTACACCTGAGTCAGTAATCTTGTCACTTCTCAAAGACAACTCGCTACTGACACAAATTGGTGTTTTTCAAAACCACCATAAATAGTGTTTTTCAACACTATCTGTGGACACATCTATATTTTTCGACACACATCGGATATCTCAAATGTAAACATCTATCAATAACAATCAAACACAATGCCCTCACAAGCACAATGGTGTTTTTTCAGCACCTCTAAACATGAACATATTCAAAAACTTTGAAACTGGCTGAGCTATTATTGAATCTTTCTTTGTATATTGTCTCTTCTCATGGATTTCATTGATATTTTATTTGTCTACTACTTGTTGCTATTGTCCCAATGATCTGGCAACATCAAATAATTAGGGTGTATGTGATAAGAGCTCCCACACTAAGGTGGAACAACCTCACATCCCTCGATCTTGTTTATTTGTATGCCATGGTGAGGTTGGTACTATCTCCTTGCCTATTATTGCTCTGTTTTTTATTGCTTTATTTGTTTATGCATGATCACACTCATGGTTATCTTGGTTTTCAATGTCTCGATGTTGGTGTACTCTTGCAACATTAACTAGAAATAATGTTCAGGTCATCTTTGATTTTATGCTATGGTGCTTATGTTCGTTTCCTACATTTTATCTGATGACAAGTCATATTCATATCCTTATGGTTGCATTGTGGCACCAGTAAGGGTTGTATCGACTTTGATGTTCCAAAAATGCTCAATGATGATGATTACACGATGGGTCTCACAACCATGTCTTAGAATTGCACTTTCATATTGCATCTAGCATAGGATTGCATTTTCATTCTAGACTTGCATTGTGGCAGTGATTTGATGTTCTCTTCATTGTATTCTCCTGGGTTCATACATTGGCGAGTTCTTCTTCACTGTCCTAGTTTCATCACGACTGCATAGGTATTCGATCCTCACTCTTGATTCTTCACATGTTATTTTGGTTAGCATTCGTCGTCCTGCATGAGATGTTAGTACCATATACATTACACATTCACAGCTCATTATCATCTACACATTGCATTAACATATTCTCATTCATAAAGTGAATACACATCCATCATTTGCATACATATTTGCATCTACATACATGTGCATTTCATACATTTACATATATTCCAAACATGTTCATTCATTTGCATACATTCTACACCATCTAAACATCTAAGCATATAGGAAACATATCATAAATGACAACATGACACATGTGATGATACCAAAAGATGAGCTCATATATATATATATATATATATATATATATATATATATCCAATGTGTCAATACCAATACAAAATGGTGCTACTCGAGCACAATCTATCTCAAAATGGTGATATAACTACATGGATGCCATCGCATTAGATACATCCTATGATCTCATCTATCTATCAATCAAAACTAACTCTGGCCTTCTCCCTCATCACTTGGAGGAGGAGGAGGTGGAGGTGGTGCCTATGCACCCTCTAACACTCTAGCATAGATAAAAAATCTAGCAACCTGTGATGCCTCATCAGGCACCACCCCTATATATGACACATAATAATATGCCGCTCAAGCAGTCTGATGTCAAATCTCCTCCTGCACTACCTGTAGCTGCTCCTAGAGATATTGCACCTCCTGATCTCTGTCTAAAAGTCATGCATCTCACACGGCCACCTATATCTATAAATCCCTGACCTATCTCAAGAGCTGTCAAACTCTCTCCGAGACTGTCGCTGTAGATCCTGTGCTAGATCCTGCGTAGGTTGATCCTCCTGCATAGGATCCTCCTACTACACCTCCTCCTATAGGGGTACCTGCTGCTCCTCAATTGTCTACCCAATAGTCCATCATCAAGATTGTCTCATACTGCCACTGCCACTGGCCCCAATGTCCATCCCCATATGTCAAGCGGGGATGTCCACCTGTACTATTCGGGGATGGGGACCTTGTTGTATCCCTGGCTATGATCTCTGCTGAGGTGGGGGCATTAGCACCTACTGCTGTGCTACCTATGGTGGTACCCCCTATGGTGGTACTACCTATCCTCAGCCTGCTATCCCAACCGGATCTGTGAACCTCGGGAATGAATGTGTGACAAAGTGCTCCTGATACTCTGCGATCACGCCGCCATCTGCTACATCTCTCAGATAGTCCCACTATACTGGGGCTAATGCTCAGAAATCAATCATAGTATGCCCCTATTCTAGCTTTGTCAGCCAAGCCCTCCTCACCTCATCTGTGAATCTAGCATATGCCATGTACTCCTGAGATATAACCTATGGGCAATCAAACTGCCGCCATACCCGCTTCTGCAGGAATCTCTTTATGATTGTAATTGCTCGACTGATCATCACACATGAACAAAACATATAGCTAAGCTACTCTATAGCATCATCCCATACCTCTGTAAGTCTCCACGACCTCCAAACTACTACCCCTAAGTCATCGCGCTAGGCTCACCACTGATCTATCTTACCCAGCGCTGGCTGAGTAATCATACCCCTATATCCGCATATATATGGCTCTAGAGGCTGCCTCAAGTCCTCACATATAGGTCTAGTCACAGGAAGGTGCTCTCATGCCCATACCTGTAGCACAAACACCCCATCTGCCATACTCTTCACCTCTCGATAGATGATCTCACGCATCTCGTGATATATGTGGGCCAACATGCACTGACCCCATCCATAATGTCAGGGTCGTGCCAACATCTACTGTAGCATCCTGCCCCAACCACACTCCAAACTCTATTGTCCATGATCAAGCATTAGATAGCACCCAAGGAAGCATGCTAGTACCACTGTTAATCTGTGTGTAGGACCATACGTACTGATAAGGTCCTCCCATGGGATAACTGTCCCTAGAACCAGGTCATCTTGTAATATCTTTCTCAGGGCTAGTGTCCCTAACCTGGGCTGCACCTCATACTCTACCCTAGCTCCATGGAATGGAATCCTCAATATCTGGTAGATATCCTCAGGGGTCACGGTCATCTCACCTTGTGGTAGATAGAACGTGTTCATCTCTGAATGGAAACGCTCAACAAGTGCTCCTAATAATCCATGATTTACCTGAATCTCAGGCACATCACATAACAAGCTCAGGCCCAAAGTACCCAGATGCGCTGTCTCTGCATCATCTAACTATGATACTAATCTACTAATACCTAGGTGGTGTGATCTAAAGGCAATATCTGGAAAGTCTACCTACAAGACATGCAAACAACAGTGCATGATCAGTAATCTGAGATAATCAAAGCATAATGAGATAATAAAGCATTAAAGACATCCTATGGACAGTAACAATGCTGACGCAAATTCTATTAGATGTGACACAGATTGATTTAATGTTCTAATTGTTCACTTTTTTCAATGCAAAAAAGTAGATTTTCACACGATAAAGTACTCTTTCGCATGAAGAAGTTCTTCATCCCGCGCCAAGTTTTATGTTCGTGCACATTTTTATGACTTATTGCGTGAGAAAATGCCCTATGGAAGGGCTTCTCGCACAAACATGGGTACTCTCCCGCATGATATCTCTCACTTCATGGTACAAAAATGAGTTTTGTCATGCGAGATTTCCCTACGGGCCACATGAAGAAACTACTTCTTCACGCAAAATACCACAGACCATTTCCTAAAAATGTAGAAAATAATGCAAAATTGACTAAAACTGGTAAAATTTGAAATTTAGAGAGGTTTATCAACTACTTACCAGAGGTCCATACGCTGTCGACTGACTGTGCATCCTAGATCGCTCTAATTGATGCATGCTATAGGGGACCACCATTTTTTCTCAGAGCTCAATTTGCAAAAGTCAAAAGGTTGAAATGATTTGAAAATGACCTTTTCATCCTTATATAGGTTTTGACCTAATTTTTCAAAGTGCTCTATTTTGTGTGAAAACTTCATCATTACCTAATTTGACTGCTCTAAATCCATTTTCATGATCGAAATCAAAATCTAACACTTCTATATAACTCAAAATTGCATTTTAAAATTTTTGGGACTGACGCAATTGGACACTTGTGTAGTCAACTTTCTAATGTCGCTTTCTTGTCAGAATCATATCTAATCAACATTTCCCCAAATCTTTGACCTTTTTCCTCAAAATTCAACTCTAGTCAACCCTAGTCAAAGTTGGTCAACTAGATCTCAACATCTCTTGAACATGATTATGAATCTTCTAGATTCTTCCGTAATCTGTTCTAAGTTCTTCTTGATCTTTGATTCAACATCTATCTACAATTTTTTTCTCTCCATCATCATTATGCCATGTCATCTTTCCATTTTTCTCCCAAGGGGGTAGGATGATTACATTATTGAATCTTTTTCAATCAATCTGATTTGATTATTCAAAATTTCTCATTGCTAGGGGTATCTCATCACTTGGGGCATGTTCAGTTTTTCATACCTCACAGTCAAAATTGGATACTCCACAATCAATAGGGGCATCTCTGTTCCCTACATCTCATCATCTTTTAGGTATCTAAGTGATCTAACTCAGATTCTTAAGGATCAAGCTTCATTCTAGAGATGATTCTCGAAAATTCATTTATTGGGAATTGGGGCATTCTAACCCTAACTCTTGAAAATCAAGCTCCACTCTATACATGATTCTGAATCTCTATTTACTATCTTTTGAGATAGGTATTGGGGCATTCTAACCATTAATCCTGAAGGTTGAGCCTTGTTCTAGGGAAAATCTTGTGAAATATATCAATCTAGCTAGTGTCTGGGCAATCTAACCTAGATATTGGGGGACTAAGATTCATTCTGAAGATAGTCCTAAAACCTTTATTGACCATCTTTTTGGATAGGTATCGGGGCATTCTAACCCTGACTCCTAAAAGTTGAGATTCATTCTGGGGACAGTCTTGTGAAAGATGTTAATATATTAGGTATCAGGGCATTCTAACCTAGATCCCTGAGGATCAAGCTTCATTCTAAAGATGAATCTTAAAATCTTCATCTATTAGGTATTAGGGCTTTCTAACTTGGATCCCTAAGGATTAAGCTTTGTTGTGAACATGACCCTCAAAAACTCTATTTGACCAATGTCTCGAGAACCTAACCTAGACTGCAGAGAATTATTCTCTATCCTAGAGATGGCTCTAAAATCTTCATCAATCAATCTTTGCATCACCAATTTTTGAAATCTTTTCTTCTATGCTTCAGACATCAAACTATTCTTTGAATCAATGCACTACTCGCACATCAATTCAAAGAGGGGAAAAATGTAACACCCCAAAATTGGCATCTTGCAACCCTAACCGATTTTGTTGCATTTGTTATTCTTCTAGATCATCAAAGTCCTATTGTACTAGGAAATTTTGAGTTTTGAATGACTCTACTCGACCTAAGTGTCAAATGTAGAAAATCCTTAATCTGCATTAATCATACATCACATTTAATTCCTAAATATCTATTGGGAAAATAGACCTTATGATCTGCAAGTGAAAAATAATAATAAGTAATTTTTCCTCTGCAACTTCAACTGGTTCCCGATCATTTGAATGCTGGGTTCTGCCTCAGTTTTGGATGCTATTTTCTGCCTCGTCCCACACTCCATTGGGGGAGCTGGGAGGTGATTGTCTAGACCTATTCCTGGTCCTTGCAAGGAGAGATGATTTAGAACCCCTTTTGGTAGGGGTTGGCCCCTTTTCCTTTGAGATGGTTGACTTACCTGATGCCCTAACTGGTACCACGGTGTCCCCTTCTAAGCTTGTAAAGGTGGATAATGTTGTTGCGATGGGGGGATGGAAGATGGCAGTGTTGGGATCTAAGTCTCCTGACACCCCTAAGATGCCTGAATTATCGGCGGGAGAATTCAGTCCTAAAATCTCTATCCCAGATGGAGTTGTGGAGGACATATCTACTTCCCTACACCTTACTCTTGTTGGGAGGTTTGTTTCCTTTAGGCCCATCATAGAGAGGGTACGTAGCTGGTGTACGGCCAGGTGGAAAGTTAAAGGATCTCTATTAGTTTCTGCTATGCCAGGGGGTCTGTTCCTATTCATATTTAATGTTGAGGTAGATTTAAGTAGTGTTTCTACAGGGAGCTGGTAGTACGGGAAGAATGCTCTTCTAATGGCTAAATGGAAGCCTGGATTTAACCCAAAAATTGATCTGCAAAAAGCTGGTTCAGTTTGGGTCCACCTTCCTGGTCTTCCCATGGAATTATAGGATAATAAAGTGTTTAGATGGATAGGGAACTCCTTCGAAAGTTATAAGACAGCTAACTCAGTTACTCTAACAAAGTTATGCTTAGTGTTTGCTAGATTTTGTGTTAATGTCACGATGAATAAGACCCTTCCCAACTTTGTACTGCTTAAGTCCAAGTGGGGGAACTGGAACCAGGCCATTGTTTATGAAAATGCCACACTACATTACCAAAAATGTGGGAAAAATGGGCATGTGGTGACTAACTGCAAGGGCTCTTCTAGGCCGAAGGAACAACCTATCACATGCCCATCGCCTAAGGTTAACAATGTTGAGTCAGATGTGCCTCTGGTGAATACCATGGTCGTACATCCTTCCAGTGGTGGATTCCCCCCCAAGGTAGTGAACTAGAGTTAGAAGGGTCTTTAAAGAACACAGAGACCGAGAAGACTGAGGCCCGAGAAAAAGGGCAGAGGAAGGAAGGGTCAGTAAGGAACACAGAGGCCAAGAAGGTTGAGGCATTAGAAGAAGGTGAGATTCTCAGAGTGAACACTGCAGTGGAGATGGGTATGGCCCCTCAAGTTGGAGAAATAGTCATAGTATTAACGAATGTCTCTAACACTCTCATTAATAGTCCAAATGGTTGTGATACCAGTATGGAAAACTAGACTCAGGTGACTAGAAGTGCTCTGACAGGAAAATTTATGGAGGAAAATTCTTCCACTTGGCAATGTAGTTTAGATTTTGTAGAGGAAATTATGAGATCATCCTCCTTGTTACCTTTGATTTTGGTCCTCCACTAGTCAGAACCCAAAAGGAAAACCAGGAGCAAGAAGATGGATGAAAGACTAGAGTAAAAAAAGAAGGCAGATGTAGGGAGTGAAAACAAAGTGGGCCGCCCGACTGCTAAGGCGACTAGAGCTAAGGAAGCAACAAGGGCCATTGCTAGTGGAAGGCAACTAACCCTGGAAGACTCTCAAAAAGGTAAAAGATAAATTTCCTCTCATGGAACATAAGGGGCATGAACAGCTCACAAAAATAGTTCGCACTAAAGAAGTATATTATGGAGCTCCGAGTTGATATGGTTCTCATACAAGAGGTTAAAATGAAGAACAATATTTTTGTGCCGCTGGTTGATAAAATTTGGCCTGGGGTGGCCTTCCTATATAGTGAAGCTGATGGGGCTTCAGGTGGTGTTGCTACTCTCTTGAACCCTAGTAAGTAATCTGGAAAAATTGTGGTTTCTTCTCATAACTTTCTTGCTACATTTTTTACTAGGAATAATTCCTCCTGGTATATGTTCAACATTTATGCCCCAAACTCTAGAATAGAACGGGGTAGACTCTAGGGGGAAATATCTAACCTCATTGATGCTGACCATGATTACCCTATTATGTGTGCTAGGGATTTTAATTCCCCTCTGTTTCCCTCTGAGAAATTGGGAGGGTCCCAAGATTATTTTGATAGTATGCAAGAGATAGCTGATTTCATGAGGACAAGTGATTTGGTTGATATTGAGTTACAGGGCATGGTTTTTGCTTGGTCTAACAATAGAAAAGGTAGGAACCTTATTCAAGTTAGGCTGGATAGATGGTTGATCTACGGTGGGTGGGATATTGCCCCTCTGATTGGCCTCTCGCACCTCCCAAGGATTGTGTTTGATCACTCTCCTCTAATTCTTGACTAGGTGGAGAAAGCCCATGCTGGACCCCAACCATTCCGCTATGAGATCATGTGGAATTCTCACAAGGAATTCAAAGATTGTATAAAAAGGTGGTGGAACATGCCTATTAGGGGTATGGCTATGTTCAGAATAGCTGAGAATCTTAAAATATCAAAAGGGAGGCCCACGGATGGAGCAAAAATAAGTTAAGGGATATTTTCCAGTGCAAAAAAGAGATAAAGGAAAAAATTAAACTCCTCCAAAATGAAATGGCCGTGGGAAATTCCTCTTGGGAAGCTCATATCGAGGAAGAGAGATGGAGGAATAAATGAAAAGATAACATCAAAAGGGAGGAAATATTCTAGAAGCAACGATCTCGCATCCAATGGCTCAAGGAAGGTGATCGCAACTCGACTTTTTTCCACAGATCTGCTTCAATTCATAAGAGAAGAAATACTTTTAAATCACTAGCTACTAGTGGGGAGGTGATGACTGAGGAAGAAGACATGGGTAATCATGTGGCAGATTTATTTCATGACACTTTTAGGAGCCTACTACAGAGGGGAGTTGATTCTGACAGCTCTCATCTTTTGGAGGCTATCCCGACTGTTATTTCTAGAGAAGAGAATGATTGGCTTCTATCCAAGGTCTCTAAAGAGGAAGTCAAAACCATGATTTTCTCCATGGGGGCTTTTAAATCTCCTGGTTTGGATGGATTTCCCTTGACTTTCTTCTAGCATTTCTGGGACGTCATAAAATATGATATTATCCATGTTTCCCATGATTTTGTTAGAACTGGAAAAATCCTCAAGAGAATTAACAAAACATACATTGTTCTAGTCCCTAAAGTTCAAGACCCCAAGGAACTAAGTGATTTCTGGCCAATCAGCCTCTATAACACAGTCTATTAAATCCTTTCAAAGATCATCACAAATAGGATCAAACCTCTCCTGGGTAAAATTATTAACCCCAACCAGAAGGGGTTTGTTCCGGGAAGGCAAATCCTAGATGCGGCTATCACTACCCATGAAATCATTCACTCAATGGATAGAGGTAATAATGCTGGCATGGCGCTGAAACTAGATATCTCTAAGGCATACAATAAGGTGATTTGGAAATTCCTGTACGGGGTTCTAAAAAAGCTTGGCTTTAATGCAAATTTCATTAGAATTGTCAAGGAGGTAGTGGAAACTGTTGAATTTGTAGTTCTTGTTAATGGTTCTCCTTTGGGGTCCTTTAATCTAGAGAGGGGCTTGTGCCAAGGTGACCCTCTATCCCCTTATCTGTTCCTCCTTGTGGCTGAGGTGCTGGCCTGTAATCTATTGAGACTGGAGGCTTCTGGCCACATTGTAGGATTCAAACCGGCCTCCACTCTTCCTCTAGAAATCATTCAACAATTTGTGGATGACTCATTACTATTTGGGAAAGCTTGCATCAGAGAAGTGGGATAATCAAAAGATTTGCTGAATGTTTATGCAGAGGCTTTGGGTCAGGTGATTAATTATAGTAAAATAAAAATTTACTTATTTAATTTTGAACAAAGAACCCAATTGAAAATTATAGAATGTATTGGCTGTAAGGGTGGTATACTTCTTGACACCTATCTAGGGATCCCTCTCATTGTGAAGGAAGTCTTTGACCCTTTCTGGAACTCCATACTTGAAAGAATGCAAAAAAAATTGGCAGGATGGAAAGGCAAGGTCCTAAGTAATGCTAGAAAGCTCCAACTTCTAGTGGTGGCCCTCCAAGGAATACCGGTTTACTTTATATCTCTTTTCAAAATCAATGAAAGAAGTGTGGAGAAACTAAAAAAATCCAAAGGAACTTCCTTTGGTCCGAAACGGAGGAAAAGATTAAAATGAACCTGATTAGCTGGGAAACAATTTGCCAAACCAATAAGGTGGGAGGACTGGGAGTGAGAAAGATAAAAGATCTTAACAAGGCACTAATTACCAAACTTTGGTGGCAACTCTTTAAAAGTAACTTGGGCTGGTGTAAAATTATGAAGGCCAAATACTACTTAAATGACCAATTTCCCATGGGTCAAAACTACCCCACTAGCTCTAAATTCTATAATTTCATGGTGAAAAGTAAAGGATCCCGCCTCAGAGGCTTAAAATGGGTGGTGGGTGATGGTAAGTAGATAAGTTTCTGGGAGGACTGGTGGGTAGGAGATAAACCTCTCAGTAGAAATAAACTTAGTCTCCTCAGAGATCGTTTGATTTCTCACTTTGGAGACAAAGTCAGTGACTAGATTTCTCAAGATAAGAAATGGAAGAACCTTACAAATACTTACCATCACCAGGAGCATATCCCACCCCACATTATGGAGCTACAGAAACTGATTGCTAAGATCAGGATCCCCATCTCTCAAATTGATGACAAGGCTATGTGGTGTCACAGTAAATTGGCGGAGGTTACGGTGAAATATGCTTACCATGCTAACATTAAGGTTATGGCCGATGAGTTGAGTTGGGGAAAGGTTTGGCTCCCCTAGCTCATCCCCAAAATTAATATTTTCTGGTGGACCACTCTTCATGGAAAAATCCTTACATTAGACAACCTCCAGAAATGGGGGGTCCAGCTAGTCAATAGGTGTGTTCTTTGTAAAATTCAAGCAGAGACAATAAATCATTTTCTTATTCACTGCCCTTACGCTTCTCAGGTGTGGGGAAAAATAATGAGCAAATTGCAGCTGGACTGGATCTTTTTGGAGCACTTAGAACAATTCATTAATAACTAGGGTCAAATTGCTGAGCACCCTCTCATTAACATCCTTTGGTGATTATTACCCCCACATGTCTGTTCGCGTCTATGGAAGGAATGAAATAACTAGATTTTTAGAGGAGAAGACAACAATGTTGAAGGAACAGTGCGGCTGACTGTGAATCTACTGAAGGAAAACCTGGAAACCTGCCATTGGAAAATCCCCCCCATCTCCCCAAGGGACTAGAGTGTATGATAGCCAAGGAATGGGCTCTTCGCACCTCCTACGTGACGGACAACTCCAAAATTCTGACAAGACTAAACACTAAATGGCCACCCCTAGAGGAATACATAACCAAGTTGAACTTTGATGGTGTTGCCTCTAATGGTATTGCTACGGGAGGAGGTAATTTTAGAGATAAAAAAGGACACCTTATCCTAGCTGATGCAGTCCACCTAGGAAAGGGATCTAATAATTTGGCTGAGATGTCTGCCCTCCTATGGGGTCTAAAGGTGGCGTCTGACATAGGGATTAAAAGATTAATCATAGAAGGTGATTCTAAAATTGTTATTGAACTAGTTAAAGGGAACTATACTACTAGATGGATTTTGTCAAATGTGATGCATGACATTTGTTCGCTACTCCACAGGTTCGATGAATTCAACCTACAACACATTTACCATGAAGGTAATGCAGTGGCAGACATACTGGAAACCATGGGTCTTGCGGTGAATGGCTTAAGTTGTTGGAGAAACTTAAACTCCCTACCCAAGCATGTTATTCAACTTGTGGAAAAAGAAATAAAATTTAATAATGTCTAACAAGGCTAATGTTGATTGGTCAAAAAAGTCGGCAGGCAAGTTCACGAGGTGCCATATCATTTCAAATTTTATAAGAGATATGGGATTTGGTCATATTAATTATTGCCAGCTTGAAAGACGGGCTATCAATGCTATTTTTAGATGAGCTTTTGCAAATTAAAAGAAGATGTGGAGCATAACACACACAAGGGAAAGAATGAAATGACTAATGTGATTAATCGCAACATCAAGCCTTTATGGTGATATCATTTCTCGATATGAAAATCTTATTCGCTTATATCGGCCAACCATGTGAATAGTACAAGCCAACTCTGTGAGAAGGCGAACATTATTACCACCTGGTTTTTCATTTGGAGACAAAAGTGCTACATTTGTTGGGTTAATAACTCTCCTCTGGTGAGGGTTGTGCTAAAAAGAGGAAGAAAAGGTGAGATGTTAGTTGAGACCAAGGAGGAAGACTTGCCTGAATACAACTTGGAGATGCGTAGAGATATGGTGCAGGTGGAACCCGCTAGGATCGAGGATGATTTAATCAAAAATTTGTGCATTCTCAACTACCTTAAGGAGGGTGGTTTCTTCCCATTCATGAAGTCTATGGGTGGCAGTGATGAACTGGTCTCTCTGTAGTTGGTAAAAATGTGGGATGAGCGTAAAGTAACAATAAATGGAATAACCTTTGAGATTAATGATGAGGTTATCGTGTAGGCCACGAGTCTCTCCATAGAGGGGAAAAAAGGAAGAAGATCACCAAAAGCTGTGATGACACCCATATGAAATGTTTCTTTAAAAAAATAGAGATTCCTAAACGTTTTAGGGGAGGATTCAACAAAATGTCACTGACTGACCCATGGAATGAAATGTGCCTCATTCTAATGAAGTACATCACTCTGGAAGTTGACACCTATTACAACTACCATTTCCCTCTCCTCAACCAGTTCAGGTACAACAATTCCATCTCCTTTCTATTTTTTCTGCTCTATTTGATGGAAGCTTCTGTTCTGGAAGTCAGAGAAAAAATGAAATCTAGGCAGAATTATTGTATCCTCTATCAGGGCTTAATGCTCTATCTTTACAATTTCCATTTATCCCTCTTCCCACCTAGGAATATTTCTCTCCATATCTCCACATCGCATTCTGAGAACCCTAATGAGCTTCAAGTCACTCTATCTAACCCCACGACTTCCTCCAAAACCCCAATTTCCAAGAAAAATAAATAGAGCTCGGCCAACGGTGACCAAATCACCATTGATTATGAAGGTGAGGAGGAGGAGAATGATAGTAGATGGAGATCTAACAGAATAGCCACTAAAACTAGATACAAGCAAAAAGCTGTGAGAAAGAGGTGCACTGAAGAGGAAGAAGAGGAAGAAGATGCAGAGGAGGAAGAATATATCAAGCAGGCAACTAGGGGAAATCTAAAGTGGGAAAGAAAATTAAGGTCAAGGGGAAGGATAAGGAAAAAAAGAAGCAAAGCCCTATTGTGGAGGGGTCTATGAAAAGGCATGACTCTCAAGTCTCTATCAGTTTTGATCTCCCCACCTATGACCTCTCAAAGAAAAAACTCTTTGAGGAGATGAAAGCGGACTCACTACTCCTAACTCCAAAGTCCCCTAGCCCTCAGGTGGTTATAAATATTACCCCCAAGGACCCTAAAAAAATAGAGGAGAAACTTCCTGATGCTGTGAGTGACACCCCCATTGGTACTGCTGGTCTTCAGGAGTTACTTTCAGACCCTAAGGTGGAGATAAAGGAAATGAGAGCGGAAATCAATAATCTCAGGGAAAGATTTAACAAGATTGTGGATTTTGCAGTGAAGGTCATGCATGCGGCTGCCACTATGCTCCAACTCCTTCACATGGAGAAAATGAACCCAGGAGGTGAGTGTAAGGATGAACAAACATACCAGTTCCTTACGGACAATCAACTGAAGCTCCTATTGAAAGGAAGGGAGGGTAACCCCAATTAGCCCCCTTTTTCTCTGTCTATGGTTAACCCTTTTGACTAGACTTTCTGGTTGGGCAATGTGGGCCTATTAGATCTTTGTTTAATTTCTAGTTTATGTTATCTGTTGTTTATTACTATTAATGATAACTCTACTGTTAATTACTACCACAGGCTGGTTACCAACCTCATGGTGAGGTTGGGGCTTGTTAGGAGTACCAGCTTGATTTTTACTGTTAATGCTAACTTTACTGGTAATTAGTACCATAGGCTGGTTACCAACCTCATGGTGAGGTTGGGGCCTGTTAGGACTCCCAGGCTGGTTACCAGCTCCATGTTGGAGCTGGGGTTGTTGATTTTCTTTCTTGATTTTTGGTTTTCAAAATTGGCATAGGCTGAGGGTTTGTTGCGTGTGTTTTGCTGGTTATCAACACTCCTTGTGCTGGTTTTTTGTTTGGGTCAGCCACCAGTTTTGGCTTCTTTTTAAAATAAAAAACAAACCTTATGATCAAATTAATTTAATTATAAAGTCCTAGAACTTTAGTTAAATTAAATTCGCCCTCTTTAGCTAAGACACATAAAAAGGAATTAAATATTTAATTATTAAACAAATATCCTCATTTTCAATAATTGGATTTAATTATTTAAATAATTGAGAAAAAACAAATATGAGGTCATATTCTATTTATTAATTGAATATTGTCAACAAAATATTTCTTCTGATCAAGAATAGAATCTTTGAATTAATTGTGCTTTAAAGAGAAAGAAAACGATTAAAATCAAATAAAACAGCTAAAATCAAAGAAAGAAAACAGTTAAAGCAAAGGGAAAATAATTTATTGTTTTCTCTTAAACAAAGCTTTCTATTCTAAATTTGGCTTTTCTATCTATTTTATTTTCCAAGAGGAAAGTTTATATTCTGATCATCTTTGAGTCTATAAAAGAACTCCCATTCCTCATTCAAAACCCCTGATTACCCTGGAGAAAATATGCATTGTTAGAATACTAAATTGTTTCTACATTTTTATCATCTCATTTCTAGTTAAAAGCATTCATTTGCAATAGAATAATTTCAATTTCTAGAATAATTGCATTGAAATCATGTCTTAGATTAATCTTGCATCTTTCAATTCTTAGAATAATCTTGCATTGCATTACATTCATGGAGAAAAATCCTTTATTCTTAGATTGGTCTATGGTTGTAAGACTCTCATTTTGAGAGCTATTTCGAAACCCTGTCTGGATAGAAGGCAATAGGTCGAATCATGCAGACAGGCAAGATGAATAATCTCATATTCATTATTGTGTGTATCTGATGAAGAAGGACTATGTTGAAGTGTATGGTGAGTTAACAAGGCCAAATTTACCACATACATTTATCACTGAATTAATTGGCCCCTTATCGAGTAGTAAACCAAAAGATACTTCATTGGTAGGTTCAATTGTCCTTCCTCTACATGACGAAATAATGAAAATGAAAAAAGTGGAAAATAGAGAAATAATATTTGTAATTTAGTTTTATGAGTCATTTTTCATCTCTTTTTTTTTTGTTTTTTGATAATAAAATATATAATCTTGATTATATGTCATTTTTTTTCTTTTATTTGTTTGCTAATGATAAATTATATAATTTGATTCAAAATATCTAATGAAACATCATCAAATTAAAAAATCAATTATATCATGAACCCTAGAAATATCAAGTTTAACTACAAAACCATTGTATACACACAAAAATCAAAACAAGGAATATATATCCCTCAAATATTGAAAATAGGACAGTTAACGGGCATGTTAAAGGGCTTCCTTCCCCTACAAGGACTATACATCTATTCATGTTCTATTTCAAATTATTTTTGTGCCTACCTAAAGGTAGCGAGTCCTTGGAATCTTCATGCATATTTGCATCTTGTCCTCAAGAAGTGAGTTTTAACTTTTAACTCTTTCATATTTTTCCTTCAAATTGTATATCTTAGATTGAAAGTCATTTATATCTTTCCATAAGGTTGTGTTCCTTATCTTGTAAGTCAAATAAAGAATAGTGAGCTATCTTGGCCATGATCCTAAAATATTTTTATAAATTGAAGCTATTCATAGAGTGAATTTGATCTTGTCAAAGTTTTTCCCATATTAAATTGTTAGAAATTAATCTTTCCTTGGTATTTTGTAATTATAGATATACCAAGGACATGTCTCATATTTGTAATTCCTTTTAATAAGGAAATTACATATTCCTCCTTAAGAGGATTCCTACACATGGCACACACCAAATTTGAATGTGGCACATAGAGAGTATAGGAGTTACATGCAAAATCCTCCACTCATCTCAACTTAAGAGATGGTTCTTACACACTGATAAGGGATCTCATAGGGGTTTTAAGTTGGTTCCCACAAGTTGGATTTCTTCTCTCCTCCCTCATTCTCATTCTTGCAATATTGTAATGAGCTCTCTCTCTCTCTCTCTCTCTCTCTCTCTCTCTCTCTCTCTGTGTGTGTGTGTGTGTGTGTGTGCTTCTTGCCTCATTCATATTTATGCACAAGGTGTTTTTCTAAGTTTTCCCATTCCAAAAATAGTGTCTTGGTGTTGATCTTGAGCTTCTTTGTACTTATGGTGAAAGTTCTTGAATCACCATTCTTCAGCTTGGTTATGTTAAAATTCTTCTTGTAGCTCTTGGAGTCTTGATGACAATTATTCAATCGTGTATTGTCATTGATGTTTACACAAGTATAGTGATTTTTACACAAATGTCTAATCCTATCTAAGCATTGTCAGTGTCTTCTAAGCTTTCTCGGGCATTGAAGATGACCAAAGTGATTTTTATCTCTAACCGAGTTCACTTGGGCATTACAATTTTGGTCAGGCATTGAAGGATTTCAGTATTGACCGAGTTATGCTTTTAGTGACAACCAACTAAAAAGAGTTTATATGTTATTGATAAATGATTGTATGAAGCCAAAAAACATGAGTTTTATTATTTATTTAGAAGGATATTAAGGCCGACTTGACAAGGCTTATATAAGGTCAAGTTTGGATTGAATAGTGTGTGGTGTGTGGAAGTGTGCGAAGATATATGTTTTGTGATATGAAGAGTGAATGCAAAATCAAATGGGATTATAATTGAATACATAACATACAGAGCTGCAACATAATATCTTATCAGTGAAGATAAAGTAATCAAAGCCAGAGTAGAGATCTGAATCATCAAAGATAGTTGCTTATCAAAATAGGTCAATCCATTGTTAGTCTCTAACAATTGTAGTAGTGATCAAAATCTCTTATCAGAGTAGACTTAATAGTCTTTTTTAAATCCTCTCACAAGATGACATTTCTACATTGAAGTGTTAAAATACCTCTAAAAAGGCTATTCCTTATAGGGTGATTAAATCCTCTAATAAGGTCACACCTAACAGTGTATTATTGTAACCTTTAACAGGGTTGCCTCCTAACAAGGATCACTTGAGAAGAGTGAAAACCAGTGACTAGTTGCTATTGGTGCTTTTTACCATATTGGATTTCCAAGTTAAATCTTGCTGTTATCTATGTACATTTAATTTTCTTTATGGTTTATGTTTTTGCAAATTAATTACTAAAGGATAATCATAGTTAATATCTTAAAATTTTCTCTGTTAACCGAGTGACAAGAGAATATCTGTGTTAACTGAGAAATAGTGATAAATTTGTTTAAGACATCTAAGGGACTTGGATTTGTTTTTGTGGTAACTGATTCATCCATCCCCTCTAGATTACTCAACTCATAACCAACAATTGGTATCAAAGCATTTGGTGCTTACAGGGAAGGTTTAAAATCCTAAGCTAAAGATCATAATTGTCTTACAAAAAGGAGATCCCTAAGATTAACAAGGACAACTTAGCTGCATGACAATATTTGATGAGGCTACATCTATAGACTATTGGAGATACTGGTTTTCAATTCTTGGATCATAGGTATGTGGAAAAACCGAGACCTTTGACTATGGATCGGATGGTGGACATGAAGCATCATAACATAATGATGATTGGTATAGCTTCTACACTTAGCTATTCTCAATTTGATGAAGTCAAGGACTACCCTAGCTTTGATATGTGGAAAAAATGCTTGATATTTATGGAGGAGATGCAAATGTAAAGAGAGCCAAAGTAGAAAGCCTCAAAGGTCAGTTTGATATAATGAAAATGAAAGAAGGATAAAATATTCCAAAGTATAGTGAAAGAATCAAGAAAAGTGTTAGTGTAATAAGAGCTACTAATGGGACAATTGAAGACAAAATAGTAGTCAACAAGGTATTGAGAATTCTACTTCCTATCTATCCAATTAGATTTTTAGCTAATCAAAAGATGAGATGCAGTATTGACATAACTCTAGATGGATTCATTGGAAGATTATTAGCTTTTGAGTTGGAAAAATTTGACAATTATTCTCCTAATCCTAGTAATCTTGAGTCAGCATTCAAAGCTAAATTAAACCTTGGAAAGATGAAAGGAAAATAGATTGATAGTGATAGTGATGATGATTCTGATGATGAAGATCTAGAAATCATTGAAGCATTACTTGCAAGGAGAGCTGCAAAAAGAAAAGGATAGTACAAAGGAATAATACCATTGATTTTCTTTTCATGTGATGAGGTTGGCCACATTGTTGCTAACTATCTAAAAAGGAAGACAAAGGTGAGAGAAATTTCAACAAGTACAAAGGCAAGAAAGATTTCAAAAGCTACACAAGATACAAAATCTATAAGGACAAAGGTAAGAAATATTTTTATATTTCTAAAGATTCTGATAGTGATGAAGATGAAGATGAAGTTGTTTACATTGATATTAAGGATGAGTCAGATAGTGAAGATAATGTAAAGACTGCACTATACTCTCATATTAGTAAGATTGACACCTAGGTAATTGATAGTGGTATTTCTCACCACATGACTGGTGATGAAACCAAATTTGAACGTCTTGAGAACTATGATGGTGGGAGTGTCAATTTTGGGAATGATAAACCCTGCTATGTGAAAGGTAAAGGTTGTATTTCTCTTATTGAAGGAATCAAATGTGATAATTCTTATTGGGTTGAAGGACTAAAGCATAATTTTCTAAGCGTGGCACAACTGAATAACATTGGTTTCAAGGTAGAATTCATGAATGGTAAGGCCAAGCTCCTAGATGGTAGAGGAAACCTAGTTGGAATTGGTAGGAAAACAAAAGGTAATCTATTTTATCTTGATCTCAATGAAATTTCATGTTTTATTGCAGAAGTAGAAGAAAGTTGGTTATGGCATAAAAGGTTGTGTCATATAAATTTTAATAACTTGATCAACATAGGTAAGAACAAAAGAGTAAGAGGTGTTCCTATTCTAAAGAAACTTAAATTAGCAATATGCAAACAGTGTCAATCAGGAAGATAGGCAAAATAAGCTTCAAGAGAAAGAACTACAATACAGAAGAAGTCTTGGAATTAGTACTTACTGATTTGTGTGGACCAATTGGAACAAAAAGTTACAAAGGTGAGAAGTATTTCATTCTATTTCTTGATGAACACTGTAGAATGATGACTATTATGTTTCTCAAAGAAAAATCAGAAGCTTTTCAGAAGTTCAAATGGTACCTAGCCAGAGTTAAAAAATAAACATGAAAGAAAATTAAATGCATAAGATCTGACAGAGGAGGAGAATTCATTTCTAATGAATTCAATGAATTCCGCAATGAAAGATGAATCAAGAGAAAATTATTTGACCCAGGTACACCACATCAGAATGATATTACAGAAAGAAGGAACAGATCCATCATGGATTGTGCAAGAACCTTGATGATTGAAAATAATGTTGCTACCAAATACTGGAAGGAATCTATCAGCACTACAATTCAAACCTTGAACTCAGCTCAACTTAACAAAGGTACTGAGAAGATAGCTTTTGAATTATGGTATGGCTATAAACCTAATGTTCATTATTTGAAAGTATTTGGAAGTAAATGCTACATCTTGAAGGAAGAAATAAATAGAAAATTTGATGGAAAAGGTGATGAAGGTATATTCCTAGGTTACTCCAGCAAAATCAAAGCATATAAATGTTTAAATCTTACTTCTCATAAAGTCATAGAAAGTGTGCATGTAAAGATCGATGAGTTTGTAGATAGAAATAAAGAATAGAATAGTAAAGAGCCTAAAGACTATAGAAACTTTGTGTATTATGAACCTGATACTATGCCTAAGACACATGCAATGATGATTGGACATCAAGCATGTCAACCAATGAAATATCCAACAAAAACCTTATTGCAACCTGTACAAACAATGATGCTAACTTAATAAAATGAGTCACAAATAGAGGGAACTAAGTCTCAGACTGAAGAAACTGAGTCATAGATAGAGGCAACTGAGTCACAGACAGAGGCACCCCAGTCACAGACAGATGCACCTGAGTCTCATACAGTGGAACCTGAGTATCAGACAAAAGAACATGATAGAATATTTGAGCATGGTGAACATAGTGGAGAAAGCCCAGAATTAAGAAGGAAGGATCATGTACTTGAAAAATATATTAGAAGGCATCATGCACCTAAATAAATAATTGGAGATTAGACTAAGGTGTAATGACAAGGAACAAAATTAAAGGTACATGTTTGCTTAGTGAAATTGAACCTACAACTGTTAAAGATGCATTGAATGATGAAAGATGGATTGAAGTAATGAATGAAGAGATTGGGTAGATAGAAAAGAAGAAAACCTAGATTCTTGTACCTAGACCAAAAGACAAGAATGTGACTGGTACTAAGTGGGTTTTCAGAAACAAGATGAATGAGAAAGGTGAAGTTTTCATAAACAAAGCCAGATTAGTATTTAAAGGATATGCTCAAGAAGAGGGTATTGATTAGGGAGAAATGTTTTCTCCTATTGCAAGACTCAAAGGAGTCAGAACTCTTTTGGAATATGCTACACATAAAGGATTCAAGGTATATCAAATGGATGTAAAATCTGCATTCTTGAATGGAATTCTAGAAGAAGTCTATATTGAGTAACCTGAAGGATTTGTAGATCCTAAAAAAAGGAGTATGGTTTTCAAACTACACAAAGCATTTTATGGACTGAAGTGAGCTTCGAGAGCCTAGTATGAAAGATCGCATGGTTACTTGACAAGTATTGGATTCTAGAGAACTAACGAGAATAGTATCTTGTACATCAAAGGATTTCAGAACAAGATACTGCTAGTAGAAATATTTGTTGATGACATATTATTTACTGGATATGATGATATATGTAAAGCATTCTCTGAAGCTATGAGTAAGGAATTTGAGATATCTATGTTTGGTAAAATCAAATTCTTTGTTGGCTTACAAGTTTATCATATGAAGGATGGTATCTATATTTCTCAGTCTAAATACATCAAAGAGATACTAAATAAATTTGGGATGGAAGCTTCTAGACCGGTTAGAACACCCATGCCTACTAGACATAAGATATCTAAGGATGATGATTCAAATGAGGTATTTCAGACTACCTACAGGTCCATGATTGGCAAACTTCAATATGTTGTTCACACTAGACCTGATATTGCATTAGCAGTCGGTATTGTTGCAAGGTTTTCAGCTAGTCCTAGAGAGAATCACTTAATGGCTATCAAAAGGATTCTGAGATATCTTAAGGGTACTGAAGATTATGGATTATGGTATAATAACAAAGGAAACTTTGATTTGAAGAATTTTACTGATGTTGATTGGGTAGGAAGTGTCAATGATAGAAAGAGCACAAGTGGTGGAGCATTATTTCTTGGAAAGAGGTTAGTCTCCTAGAAAAGAAAGAAGCATAACTGCATTTCTCAGTCTACAGCAGAAGAAAAATATGTTGCTGTAGCAGTAAATTGTTCAAACATCATATGGTTCAAACAGTTCTTGTTAGGTATGAAGGTGGAAAATTGAGAATCAATTTTCATTTATTGTGACAACACCAGCGCTATTAACATTTCTAAGAACCCTACAATGCATACTAAGACTAAGCATATTGCAATTAAGTATCATTTCTCGAGGGAATTGGTTTAGGACAAAGAAGTAAGACTTGGAATATGTGAATACTAAAGAACAAATTGCATACATATTCACTAAACATTTACCTAAGGATGCATTTTTGTATCTTAGAGGAAAGCTAGGGGTGATTCACCTAACTGAGGCTCACTAAAATAAAGTTTAATAATGCATCAACCGAGCTATAGAACAGATTTAACATGTTGATGCAGTTATCAAGAGCTTATTGTATATGAATCAGTACAAGCATGTACATTACAAATTCATTGGATACATATATATATAAGTTGGTGTCTTTGGAATTGGTTATCAAAGAGGGAGAGATTATTGATGTCAAAAATATTACTAAGAGAAATATTGATGACACGGGGAGAATTTTATGAGAGAACAAAGATTAATGTAAGAGGGAGAAATCTGTATTTTAGAGATTAATGAGAGAGGGAGTTTTTGGATAAGATTCAGAATGAAGCTAAGGACATTAATAAAATTTTATTCTTATGTTTGTTTCTCTATAATTCTTTATATTATGACATGTTGTGTTTCCAACAATGCAAAAGAGGGAGATTGTTAATGATAATTATTCAATTATGTATTGTCATTAATGTTTACACAAATGTCTAATCCTATATGAGAACACTTAGTTCCTACCAAGCTCTCTCAGGCATTAAAGATGACCAAAGTGATTTTTAGCTCTAACCAAGTTCACTCGGCCATTACAGTTTTGGTTGAGCATTGAAGGAATTACGTATTGAGCGAGTTATGATTTTAGTGATAGCCAACTAACAACAGTTTATATTTTATGGATAATTGATTGTATGAAGCTGACAAAAATGATTTTTATTATTTATTTAGAAGAATATTAAGGCCAAATTGACAAGGCTTATCATATATATATAAGGTCAAGTTTGGATTGAATAGTGTGTAGTGTGTGGAAGTGTGTGAAGATATATGTTTTTTTGATATGAAGAGTGAAGGAAAGATTAGATGGGATTCTGATTGAATACAAAATATACAGAGCTACAATAGAATATCTGATCAGTGAGGATCAAGTAATCAAAACCAGAGTAGAGATCTGAATTAGCAAAGATAATGACTTATCAAATAAGGTCAATCCATTGTTACTCTCTAACAATTGTGGCAGTGATCAAAATCTCATAACAAAGTAGACTTAATAAACTTTTGTAAATCCTCTCATAAGGTGACATTTCTACATTGAAGTGTTTGAAGACCTTAACAAGGCCACTCCTTACAGGGAAATTAAGTACTCTAATAGGATTACACCTAACAGTGTGTTATTGTAACCTTTAACAAGGTTGACTCTTAATAGGGTGTACTTCAAAAGAGTGAAAATAGTGACTAATTGCTATTGGTGGTTTTTCCCATAATGGGTTTCCACATTAAATCTTGGTCTTATCTATGTACATTTCATTTTCTTTATGGTTTATGTTTCTAGAAATTTATTATTAAAGGATAATCATAGCTAAAATATTAAGATTTTCTATGTTAACCGAGTGACAGTAGAATATCTATGTTAACCGAGCAACAATGATAAATTTGTTTAAGATATCTAAGGGACATGGAATTTTTTTTGTGGTAACTGATTCACCCCTCCCCTCTCAGTTACTCAACTCATTTCCAACACTTGCCTCATTCATATTTATGCACAAGGGGTTTTTCTGAGTTTTCCCCTTTCAAAAACATTGTCTTGGTGTTGATCTTGAGCTTCTTGGTTCTTCTGGTGAAAGTTCTTGAATCACCATTCTTTAGCTTGGTTATGGTAAAATTCTTCTTGCATCTCTCTCTTGGATTCTTTCATGTTTCCTAATCTCTATTAGTTTTCTTAATATTTCTAACATGGTATCAGAGCCACTAACAATCCTTGTTTGAGTGTTTGCAGGTTTTGTTGGTCTAACTTTTGTTGCAAGTTTTTCTTTTTGATTTTTTTTTGGATTTGGACGGTTTACCGCCAAACCTGAGTTTTTTTTTTTGGGGTTTCTCCTTCTGTCGAGCAACCACAAGGGATTAGTTTAATCTATTTACCTGCAGAGTTTTATAATTATTTCTTGCAGGGTTACATATATCTGGTTTATAGATCTTGCTAATATTTTTCTTCTGTTTATTATCTACAGATTTTTATATATTTGTTGTTCTAATTTTAATATATTTCTCTAGTTATCTCTTTTTTATTAATCTTTGTTATTATATTTTTTCTTTTATGCAAACCACTTAAACATTTCTGTGACTTTCATTTTGAAGGAAATTTTATAGACCCGCACTCTGTCAATCATAACTTTCAAACTACACATAATTTTGACAATCGCTTTAGTGGAGTGCTAGATAATTAGGTTTTGCAAAACTTATCCAAAAATTGGAACAATCCAACAGGTAGTTTATAAGTTATGCTGCCCTTAATTTCTAGCTCTTCTTCTCTCACAATAATTATTACCATCCTCCACTAGTTATCACTTAAGTTGTTTGTTCCCCCTCCCTTGTTTTTTTCCTCCATCCCCTTTTGTGCTTCTTATGTTGTCTTACTCTCTTTGAAGATTGGTCTCGTTCTCCTATCGTAGCTATTGTTCCCCTTAACATACGTTGTTTTTTCCTTTCTCTGTCATGCCTTCTTACACTCTTTTCCTTGGAGCATCTATTCCTACTCTCTCCTCTCTCACCCATCTCCTCTCTCAGTCATTTTCTCTCTTTTTCTTGGAGCATTTATTCCTGATCTCTCCTCTCTCAGTAATTTCCTCTCGCAGTTGTTTTCAGTCTTCTTGTGTTAGTATGGGTGACAGTTGTGGGATGCACATTTTATTCCCCTCTCAGCTCTCCCACATTATTGTTCAAGGAAGGTAAAATGTTTCCTTCTCTTGTAACATTGCCTGATTTCATTTCTTGTTTATAACGTGTGCTATAATGTGATTATTTGTTTGCAGGTTCTCTGACTCCTTTCTATCATTTTTTGGAGGTTCATCATTCTTTAATTGTTGCAGATTCTTTTATAATGTATTTTTTCTGATTAGTGCAGGTCTCTTGCAGTTTTAATAATTTAATTCATTTTATTTTTATCAAAATAAATATGTAAATTTGATTAGCAAAATTTTCAAAGTTACAATTTTTTTTGTTAAACCTTGTTTATCAAAATTTACAAAATTAAACTTTATAACCACAATTTTTATTAATAAAAAATGTAAACATTCAAATCTATTTTTTGTTTAATATTCCTTTAAATAATTTTAAACCCATTTCCATTTGATCTTTATAAAACTAATTATTTAGCTTATTCATTATTTCATTGTAATTCAAATTTGTTTCATCAATTAAGTTGGTTCTCACAAGTTAGACTTCTTCTCTCCTCTCTCATTCTCATTCTTACAATATTTTAATGAGCTCTCTCTCTCTCTCTCTCTCTCTCTCTCTCTCTCTCTCTCTCTCTCTCTCTCATANTATTTTAATGCGCTCTCTCTCTCTCTCTCTCTCTCTCTCTCTCTCTCTCTCTCTCTCTCTCTCTCATATTTATGCAGAAGGGTTTTTTCATAGTTTTCCCCTTTCAGAAACATTGTCTTGGTGTTGATCTTGAGCTTCTTGGTGCTTTTGGTGAAAGTTCTTGAATTGTCATTCTTTATCTTGGTTATGGTAAAATTCTTCTTGCAACTCTCTCTTGGATTCTTTCCTTTTTCCTTATCTCTATTTGTTTTCTTAATATTTCTAACATAAATTTTCCATGTAAAAATCTAGTGTTCATATATATGTTTTTAAATATGATTTATCTTTATTTGATGTTAATCTAGTTATTATCTAGCATTTGCACATATTTTATTCAGTCATAGTTTATCCTATGTTGTAGAGTATACTAGTTGGCAATATCACTTATAAAAGAAACCCAAATATTTGTTTTGGCATTCTATGTTTCTACTTTAAGTCTCTAGTTCTCTAAAATTTTATAGGAAAGATTGTATACACTCCCATTATTGGTTGTATTCACCTTCCTATTAAAGAATAGGAGAGACTAGTGGTCATTCATAGTTACTCACATGAAACAAATTTCCATCTAGGATTGATAGCAGATAGAAAGTATTACAAGAATTATCATAGGGGAAATTTAATGTTACCCAAGGCTCCAAGGAGATTGATCACATCTCAGGTATTATGTGTTTTATTTTTCAAATGATCCAATTTTGGATTATGGCTTGTTTGGCAATTTGGATTCTCAATTCATAAGGGAAGAATAAATATGTAGTCAAAGATTGGATGAATTTGTCTAGTGTCTTATGACTTGTTTAAGGAGAAGGCATGAGTAAGTGATATATTCCCATCACATTATCTACACAAGAAGATTGCATTTTATAAAATATATGGTGCTATAAAGATTAACTTAAATACTAATAACTATGGCAGGTTGGAGTGGGAGTTGTCCCTCATTATCGATGTCGTTACACGTCAAATTGTATGTAATTTTTATAGGTATTTTTTGAGTATATTACTTGCTTATCCATTTGCCTCATAGTGCACCTACTCTCCCTTTTACCACTAAAGTGGGCCTCCTTTAAGTTTTGAATGAGATAAATAGCCTAGAAGGGGGTGTATTGAGGCTTCTAGAAGCTAATCTTATTGTCGGGCCTTAAGGAGAATTATTGGGTAGAGGTTCCTCTTATCTTCAAGGAGCTAAAATGAAAGCAAAGCTAGTGGAAGAAACAAGGGGATTTTCCACATTTCTTAAAGGCGATTTTTCTAGGTTTTTTTTTTTCTATAGTTTTTGTGCTAGATATTTGCAGTCTCCTCTCATTTTAATATTGTGATAATTCTTTAAATAGCTACAAGGTTTTGGTTGGTCTCATTGGTTTTTTTAATAGCTAGTTTGTTTTATATAGAGTTTGTATACTAGCTTCTTCATTTGTTGCAAGAAACTCTCTTATTTTTGGCTCCAGGACATATTTCATCTATATATATAAATATTTTTATGATATATTAATATAATTTTAGGATTTGTCTCTTATAGAAAAAACACTATCAAAATTATAACCCTCAAAGAAAAATCTCTTCTCACAAAAAAAAAATCATGTTTAAACTATGGTGAAATTTGAATCCTTTTATCATTGAATTAATATCCCCCCCCAAGTGATAGGTTCATTAGTCTTGCCTCCATAATGAAATAATGAAAATAAGAAGGGTGGAAATTCAAGATAAAATTTTATTTGATTTGATTAAATATAAGTCATTTTTATTCTTTCATTATTTTCTTGATAATAAAACCTATAATTAATCAAGTCTTTATATAATGTAGGGTAATATTGTAGACTTTAATTATGGAAATTATAAGTCTTGAAGGTAAAAAAAATGCTCAAAAAAATCAAAACATGTTTTAAGGATCATCCAATTTGAATGCATTTATCATTGAACTAATTGTCACCTTCTCAAGGAGTAAGGAAAAATACACATCATTGGTAGGTTCTTGGTAGGTTCAATTGTCATACCTATGTAATGAAATAATAAAAATGAAAAAGTGGAAAGTAGAGAAAAATTATTTGTTATTTGATTATACCAGTCATTTTTTTTCTTTTATTTTTTTTTCTTGATAATAAAATATATAATTTCTATTGTATATCATTTTTTCTCTCTCTTTGATTTGTTTCCTAATGATATATTTTATAATTTGATACATAATATCTAACAAAATATGGTCAAATTAAAAATTCAATAAGACCATGAACCCTGGATATTTGAAGTCTAAATACAAAACAAGGAATATTTGGCCCTCAAATCTTAAAAATAGGATAGTTGATGGGTGGGTTCAAGGGATTCCTTCCCCTACAAGGACTATTGTCTACCTTGAATTCAGTCTCCATCCTGCTACCAAAAGGAAGTAAATTCAAACCAAATCGTACCAGATAATGTTATTAATTTCGTTCATGTATGAGATGAATCGATACTCACAGGTTGCATATGCTGTGTAGAACCTCAGTGTCAGAGTCAAGACCTAAATATAAGCGCACCCTCTTTTAGTTTTAAACTTAATTTAAACAAATAATGGAGCTTTTTAAAACCACAGGTGGGTTGTACCATATTGGCTATATCATGTAGAGTACATACTAAAACATAAATTGTACAATTTCCAACAACAAGAAAGTAGTGTTGTGGATAATGGGAGAATTATTGGTTTTACAGATGAAATGTGTTCACACAATTCAGTTCAATGAACAATCGGCTCGTAGTGGCGGAGACAAGTCCACTTATATAGTGAACCACCTTTCTTCTTCTTTCAATATTCTCTTTGGTTGTCTTTCTACCATTAGATTCTTTATCCTCTTGAGATCTCCATGGATTATTTTGTAAAAGCCTGTAACTTTCTTCTTCTATTAGGCATTTGTTTAGCTTTCTCTGCTAGAGATCGGTTGGTGTCCTTTTCTATCATAACCCAAAATTTTACTTTAATTATTGACGGAAAGAAAAATTTGGATTCCAAGTTTTATAACAAAAGTTAAAAAGGATGCAGAAATAACCAACTGAATCACACTGAATACTCTAGAATTTTAGGAGGTAAACTGTTATTATTAAAAAAAGAAACGGTTATCAGCGATTGGGCATTAAAGAGAGATGCCATTATGGAAAAAAAGAAAAAATGGAGGAGGAAGTTCAATTTCTTGGATAAAATAACAAAAAAAAGGAGGGGGGAATTTGATTGGAAAGAGTTTGTGTTATATTCATTTTCGAAAGGAAAGGAGGACAATTAGCAGACAGAAAAGGGGAGCCTCAGATAAACCACACAGCTTAGAGGATTCCATCTTGCTCAATAGTGGTTAAGCATTAAGCAAGCCAGGTTCCACCATTTTTCTTTGTCTACTCTTAGAAAGAATTGTTCTTTTCCTTCATAATAATCTGCCAAATGGTTTTAAGATTTAATTGTGAATCTTATTTGGAGATAGATTTATTTTTTCCGCAAATATTTGTAATGAGTTGAAAATGTGGCTTTGTCGTTAAATTGAATAACCACCCTCCTAAATTTTCCTAGCAGCCGAAGTTACCTCCATCTCTTGGCATTGTATGTAATCTTCTGTTTCTGCGGGTTTTTATCCTTATGTATGTTGTTGGCATATTTCACAAAAACTCTATTAGTTCTTCTTTCCATATGTGTAATCCTTTGTTTCTTTTCAAGATGAAAGTGAATAAGAGAATCGTCGGGTTGAAGTAGTGAACATTAACACCACCTGAATTAGAATTATGTATTTTTATTTATTTATTTTGGATCCTTCTTTGCATGAGACCCATGCATGTTATTAAACCATTGACATCTTCGCTTCCCTTAGTGGGCGTTTCATTCATTTAGATTGGTATTTCATGAAGGAAGTCAGTGAGAAGGCTTGCTTTGGGTTGCAGGGTTAAAACATATGCATTCCCTTGTTCACCTCTTTCGATCAGTGACCCACTATAAATTATACCATGACACAGAGAAACAAAATTCTGCCACTTCCCAGATATCTTCTAGCAAAGAATCCAATTGCATTTAAAATTATACGAGACTTGTCAATTTTATAGTTTACTAGCAAAATCGACTGTAGACTGGGAGTTCCTTTGTAGTTGATATACTTTTTATTTAAAGCCTTCACCAATTTAGAAGATGCCATTAATCCTGGTTGAATCAACAGTTCTAATTGCAGGTAGTGGTTCTTTAATTGGTAGGATTTGTGTATGGAGTTTCCTCTATTTAAAAAAACATTACTTAAAACGTTAAATGGATGAGTTTGTCCTTGAGTATTGTTGTTTTGTCACTTTTATTTTTATAATCTGGTGTACCAATTTGAATTATCTCAAATTAACAAAGATCGCATCACTTTATACTATGAAAAGTGTCGTCCTTGCATATTTAATTTTTTTTATCGAGAATTGTTAGGAACGAACGAGAACTTCAAGCATCCCCTTGGTTTTTTTGTCCCCCATTAGTTGAAGAAACAATTTGTCAATTAGTCACATGATTTGTGAAAGAGTTGTCAAATGGAATATTGGAAGAAACCAACGACCAGTGCCCTATGGTAGTACATGAGGGAATAATAAATTATCTCATGTGGTACGATAACTACTCTAGTCCATGAAAAAATCTGAAATAGTTCACTTATTTTTTGATTTGATTATTTTTTCAATTTGTTCAACCAAAAGTGTGATTTGAAACACAAACTGAAAACAATATAACTAAAGCTAGATCTTCCAGAACCATTTTGCGGACAAGAATGAATTTCATTATAAGCAATCAAATCTAGAACCTTATAGAAGGTCCAAGGAAGTAAAGAGAACATGTGAACACTTGTAACCGAAGAATTGATATCAGGTAAACGTTGTTGTGCGAACCTTTTCTTTCAATGTTCTTATTTTTTTGGATAAATAATTTGGTATGACTCTACTGTTTGGAGCATATAATAGGTCGTCGGCATAATATTATTAAAGGTACAATAGAGAAATATCTGTAAGAAGAGTAGTATTAACTAGACTCTTCCTTTGTGACACTTTGTTTTCCTTGATTTATAATGTGATGGATTGAACAGGAGACTAGGAAGTTTAGTTGATGAATAATCCCACTCATTACAAGCAATTATATTTGCAATTGGAGATGAGGGAATTTCTTGAGAACTGATTATTTGTTGAATGACCTTTGATTTACCTAATGAATGGAAGCAATTGCTACTGACCAATGATTTCTATGGTTGTTGTCATGGAGCTTTAGAAAGGAATTAGATATGGATCTTACCATGATGCACATTAGATGTTTGTAGGACTCTTGATTTCATGAAGAAAGGGTATGATTGAATTATGGTATCTTTTGTAAATTAGCACCACTACAACTCCTTATATTTGAGATGGAAATTATATTCAATGAAATAGTGTCCAATAGAAAAATTGTTGCTTTTGCTTTTTTTACATGTACCTTGTGTACATTATATGTCTTGAGGGATGGATTCATGATATACTTGTTTTTGAGATACTTATTGATTGAGATAAGTTCAATGTTAAGAAATGATCTCATTACTTTAGTGTGTGGAAGAGAGATGTTGCATTGCACAAATTCCATTACACTTCTCATTTTTTCTTGTTTAGACTACCTTGAGCTGGGCTAGGTATCTTTTATGTTAGGAAAGACTCTAGGGAAGTGTAACTGCTTCGTGGTAGGGTGGAAACACACTCCTACAATATTCTCACCCTCATGTTTTGTGTGTAGCAGGTCTCTGGAGCTCATGTCAGGAAGGTCATCATGTATAACATGTTGGATCTTTGTATTGACCATTGGTCTATTGTATTTATATTGTACTCTTATGGCAATCTATCGATGACTCTTGTAAAGGTCTTCTTCTTTGTGAATTATGATCTTATGTTTGTTGCACTTTGACAGTTTGGTCAAAGTCTCTCTTTTGCATTTGTTAATTTGAGAAGTTGGTCAAATTTTGTTGTCTTTAATATATTATGACATGTGATGTATTGGGGTGTTTCGATAGTTGGTCGACACTCTTCTTTATTATGGACTCTTCTGGCGCATAATCTATGTGATAGTTTTGGTCGAACCTTGTGTTTCTTTCTTTGAATTTAAGGGAAATCCTTTGTTTTAGTTGACTTGTACTTTCAATGTTTGACTTAGTTGATCCACCTCCCTTGTTTTGTGGATATTATTGATGTGGTATTTCTGTCGAGGATATAGTCTTTACATATGGTATCAGAGCTCTAGGTTCCACTCTAGGGCCTTGAGTTCACTATGCTTAGTTGTGACCCTTAGTCGCACAATCTGTGTAAGTCAACTAATTCTTAGACTATGTACATAAGTGATAGTCCTATGTGTTCATCATTGAGACTCCTAATTATGGTTTCTCCTAAAAAAAAGGAAAGGATGACTCTTGTGTTGAGTTATACAAGTGAAAACAATCACTTTTAGGACATTACCTCTTGTGTGTGTGAAGCTTCTCGATCATCCTTGCTCTCTCCCTAATCTATAAATATGGAAATATTTCTGAAGTGCTTGAAAATTGTGTACTTTTTTATTGGTGTAATTGTGTTTGTTCAAATTGGAACTATGGTGTAAGTAATGCACTTAGGGTTAAACGTCTATTTCTTTGCTTGTGTGAAGCAAGAAAAGGAAATAAATCTCCATGATTTATCGGTGCAGTTAACTAATGATCAACTTTCACACTAAGGATATGAATATACATGCCAAAGATTGAGGCTAGGATGAATGAAAATTATATTTGTATGTATGATATTGTGCAATGATACATTTTGCATGTGTGATGCAAGGGAAAGAAAATGAAATGATGAGGTAGGTCATTTGAGAAAAATATTATGAACTAGATCTTCATGAGATTCTTGGGAAAGAAACTAACCTTTCATGTAAAAAAAAAATACTATAAAATTTTGCAAAAGAAAATTGAGAGAATTATCAACGTTATGTTACATGAACCAATGACATGTGATTCTATATAGTGATTTAACCCTTGAGACGCATGTTTTTTGAGTGTTTGGTCATGTTCATAAGCGCACCTTGGATGCAAGGTGTCATGCAGCGTATACTCCATCCTTGTGGCTAGTGTTAGTCACTCTATATATGTGGTTTGATTTTCAACTGGTTATTTTATTTTCATCTTTGATGAAGTTGAAAGTAATGAAGGGCTAGCTTGAAATTTTAAAGTTTCCTTGATACTATCTAGCCACCAAATTTTGTGTATTTATCAAATATGGTACTTGTTCACATTTATTTCTTTTGATTTTTCTCATCTTTGTGATTTTGAGTTGAAATGTGTGAACTTTGGATTTGAGATTTCTTATGATCTTGAGGTGGCTAGGATGTTTATTTTATGTTGCTAGTCTTGTGATGTGAAGTGATGTTCTCTATCATGTTCAATGTGGAACATTGATAGAATGTATAAGGGAGTAGATTGCAAAGAACACACCATTATCATTCCTACCTTGCTTGAAATATATTTTTATCACATGTGAAAAGTTCAAAGTATATTACCATGAACATGGTTATGAATATTAGATATGCAATGCAAGAAATAATTAGCATTGATGAATATGCTTGATGTGATTTTTTGATACTATGAGGAGCAGTGCATGGATATTCTTGAGATAAAGGATTCCATAAGAAGGGTACATTTTATGACCCTAGTATAGTATTACCAGCACATGGTTAATGATGCATGAGTAATTTCATGAAATTATATTTGAGGTATTTGACTTGATGTATTATTTTGATGCCCTCGATGTTCGACAAGTAGGTCGACATCTCTTAATGAAAATGGACTAGAATTATTTTGTGCTAATACACTATTGGTGTTCTTGATAGAATGGTCAAAAATTCCTTCGTATGTATTATGTTTTACTTGTCTAGATGGCTCAAATTATGTGTTTGCTTATGATGACTGAGATTGTTCATGATGAAAGGCATGATCCTTTGACTACTTGACTTGTTGTGTGCTTTCCACGTATTTGTTTAATGCATTATTGCATTAAAATAAATTATATGATATGCATGAGTAGCATCATTTTACTTAGTAAGTATGAGAATTGGAAATATTACCTTCTGGTGAGGGGTGTTAAATGTGGGAAATCCAGGAAAGGGTACAAGTGATGTTTCCTTTTTCACTCTACCTGCCAGTAGAAATCTGGTATTAAAATACTTTGGCCAAAGTTGTTCGCATATGTTTTCTTAAATATGCTGCCTATGTTTCATCTCCCTACCACATTCGTGATTATGTTCTACATTAGGCATATGTTCTTTGTACTTAGTTTTGCGGCTGCACCAGATACCCCCTGCATTTTTATAGGCTACAGGGTTGGGAATTTTGTGAGGAGGTAGAATCCCAAGGAAGTGTAAAGCTTTATGGTTGGGTAGAAAAATGACTGAGCCACACTCCCATCTCGAGATAGCTGATGGGCAGTTGTCCGAGGGCTTATGAGACAGGGATTTTTAGAGGGACATTTGTCGGAGGTCTTATGAAACAGCAATTTTTAGAGACATTTTTCTAAGGTCTTATGAGACAGGGATTTTTATGGGGACATTTGTCCGAGGTCTTATGAGACAGGGATCTATAGAGGGACATTTGTCCGAAGGCTTATGAGACATGGATCTATATAGGGATAGTTTTTCTGATGAAACTTATGTATCTTGTTTCATGATTGACATTAATGATCTTAATTTTTTTGTATGCTCTTTATGTATGATATACATGACGCTTTTGATTTTATGTAATGATGAATTATCATCCTGTATTGAAATACTTATGCCTGGATTAAGTACAACCATATGGCTGAAATTATGAATGCTTTTATGTTAAGATGTAACAGTTATTTGACTCACACTATCTTAGAGATGAAACATATTTGTTATTATGTATTGAGTTAAAATTTCTCTATTAATTACTACTATGATGAGATGGGCATGAGGGCCTAGGTCACATAAATAGAAACTGGATCCACTAACCTTACAGGTGATTTGTGAGCATGCAAGGCTGATTTTCTCACTTAGAGCATACCACATGTTCTAGATGGTATGTAAAATGATTATTTTAGTTATTTAAGATCAAGTTATGATCTAAATCTAAGTTGAGTTAAGAAATTATAATCCTTATATGGTTATGTTTTACCTTGATAATGAAATTTAAAATATTTTCTCCTTTTGAGGTATTGACATTGTGAATGAGAAAAAAGTATTGTGAGTGTAAACATATGAGTATGATAGGAAATTAATATGAATTTTCCAATAATTTGGTCAATACAATGAGATGCCAAGGTATGGTAAAAAAAGAACAGGTATGTGGGTTCTTTGTTGTGATTTTAAGGTATTATGCAGATTTATTTATGAAAGCGTTGAAATAAGGGAATGTTAGATTTTGATTTTATTATGATAATGACATGAACTAATGCTTTGGTGTTGTTCCTATAAATATAATAGATGGAACGACACATGATAAAAAAGGGGAATATTGTTGAAGAGAGGTAGCCTAACCTTAAAAAACTAGAAGGTAGTAATGGAATTCACACACTCACTAGAAATTGTCTATGATGCTTGGTAAGAAAATTTTATTTTGTGTTTTTCTTAAATGTGTGCGTACACTATCTTTACAAAAATGATTTGATGAATATGTATGTTACTTCTTTAATAAAATTTTATAAATTGAAATTTTGAATGCATGGAGAATTAAAAAGTAAAGCATAACTTCCACAACAAGTCAAAGTCGTGATATCGCTATTAGGACAAATAATTTTCAATGATTTTCGCATTCTTACACTATCCTAAATGTTGTAAAAACAAAAGAAAGGTAGATTGCATTTAAAAAATTATTTCTCATATGTTTATGTTATTTCTCATATGATATGTTCCTATTGATGCATCAGGATGATTCATTGTCTAAGGGGAGAAGGATGTCATAACCCAAAATTTTACTTTAATTATTGACGGAAAGAAAAATTTGGATTCTAAATTTTATAACAAAAGTTAAAAAGGATGCAGAAATAATTTTAGGAGGTAAACAATTATTATTAAAAAAAGAAATGGTTATCAATGGATGGGCATTAAAGAGAGATGCCATTATGGAAAAAAAAACAAGAAAGGAGGAGGAAGTTCAATTTCTTGGATAAAAAAACAAAAAAAAGGAGGGGGGAATTTTGTTGGAAAGAGTGTGTGTGATATTCATTTCTGGAAGGAAAGGAGGACAATTAACATATAGAAAAGGAGAGCCTCAGATAAACCTCTAGGCTTAGAGGATTCCATCGTGGTCAATAGTGGTCAAGCATTAAGCAAGCTAGGTTCCACCATGTTTCTTTGTCTACTCTTACTTAGAAAGAATTGTTCTTTTCCTTCATAATAATCTTCCAAATGGTTTTAAGCATTAATTGTGAATCTTGTTTGGAGATAGATTTATCTTTTTCACAAATATTTGTAATGAGTTGAAAATGTGGCTTTCGCATTAAATTTTTCATAAGCACCCTCCTAAATTTTCCTAGCAGCTGAAGTTACCTCCATCTCTTGGCATTGTATGCAATCTTTTCTTTTTGTGGGTTTTTATCCTTATGTGTATTCTTGGGATATTTTACAAAAACTCTATTAGTTCTTATTTCCATATGCGTAATCCTTTGTTTCTTTTCAAGCTGAAAGTGAATAAAAGAATCGTTGGGTTGAAGTAGTAAACATTAACACCGCTAGAATTAGCATTTTCCTTTTGTTTATTTATTTTGGATCCTTCTTTGCATGAGACCCATGCATGTTATTAAACCATTAATATCTTTGCTTCCCTTAGTGAGAATTTTATTCATTTAGATTGGTATTTCATGAAGGAAGTTAGTGAGAAGTCTTGCTTTGGGTTGCAGGGTTAAAACATATGCATTCCCTTGTTCACCTCTTTCGATCAGTGGCCCACTATACATTATACCATGACACAGAGAAACAAAATTCTGCCACTTCCCAGATATCTTCTAGCAAAGAATCCATTTGCATTTAAACTTATACGAGACTTGTCAATTTTATAGTTTACTAGAAAAATTGACTGTAGACTGGGAGTTCCTTTGTAGTTGATATACCTTTTATTTAAAGCTTTCACCAATTTAGAAGACGCCATTAATCCTGTTTGAATCAACAGTTCTAATTCCAGGTAGTGGTTCTTTAATTGGTAGGATTTGTGTATGGAGTTTCCTCTAATTAAAAAAAAAATTACCTAAATACATTAAATGGATGAGTTTGTCCTTGAGTATCGTTGTTTTGTCACTTTTATTTTTATAATCTGGTGTACCAATTTGAATTATCTCAAATTAACAAAGATCACATCACTTTATACTATGAAAAGTGTCATCCTTGCATATTTCCTTTTTTTTGATTGAGAATTGTTAGGAATGAACAAGAACCTCAAGCATCCCCTTGGTTTTTTTATTCACATTAGTTGAAGAGACAATTTGTCAATTAGTCACATGATTTGTGAAAGAGTTGTCAAATGGAACATTGGAAGAAACCAATGACCAGTGCCCTGAGGTAGTACATGAGGGTATAAGAAATTATCTCAGGTGGTATGATAACTACTCTCATACATGAAAAAATCAGAAACAGTTCACTTATTTGTGATTTGATTATTTTTTTCAATTTGTTCAATCAAAAGTGTGATTTGAAAGACAAAACTGAAAACAATATAACTAAAGCTAGATCTTCCAGAACCATTTTGCAAACAAGAATAAATTCCATTATTTAAGCAATCAAATCTAGACCCTTATAGAAGGCCCAGGGAAGTAAAGAGAACATGTGAACATGTGAACACTTGTAACCGAAGAATTGATATCAAGTAAACCTTGTGCGAAATTTTTCTTTCAATGTTCTTATTTTTTTGTGGAAAAATAATTTGGTATGACTCAACTGTCTGGAGCATAGAATAGGTCATCGGCACAATATTATTAAAGGTACAATAGAGCATTATCTGTAAGAAGAGTAGTATTAACTAGACTCTTCCTTTGTGACACTTTATCTTCCTTGATTTATAATGTGATGGATTGAACATGAGACTAGGAAGCTTAGTTGATGAATAATCCCACTCATTACAAGTAATTATATTTGCAATTGGAGATGAGGGAATTTCTTGGGAACTGATTATTTGTTGAATGATCTTTGATTTACCTAATGAATATAAGCAATGGCTACTAACCAATGATTTCTATGGCTATTGTCATAGAGATTTAGAAAGGAATTAGATATGGATCTTACCATGATGCACATTAGATGTCTGGAGGACTCTTGATTTCATTAAGAAAGGGTATGATTGAATTATAGTATCTTTTGTAAATTAACACCACTACAACACCTTATATTTGAGATGGAAATTAGATTCAATGAAATAATGTCCAATAGAAAATTTGTTGCTTTTGCTTCTTTTACATGTATCTTGTGTACACTATATGTCTTGAGGGATGGATTTATGATATACTTGTTTTTGAGATACTTATTGATTGAGATAAGTTCAATGTTAAGAAATGATCTCATTACTTTAGTGTGTGGAAGAGAGATGTTGAATTGAACAAATTCCATTACACTTCTCAATTTTTCTTGTTTAGACTACCTTGAGCTGGGCTGGGTATCTTTCATGTTAGGAAATATTATGGGGAAGCGTAACTGCTTCATGGTAGGGTGGAAATGCACTCCTACAATATTCTCGCCCTCACGTTTTGTGTGTAGTAGGTCTCTGGACCTCCTATCAGGAAGGTCATCATGTATAACATGTTGGATCTTTTTATCCACTATTGATCTATTGTATTTATATTGTACTCTTATGGAAGTCCATTGATGAATCTTGTAAAGCTCTTCTTCTTTGTGAATTATGATCTTATGTTTGTTGAACTTTGACAATTTGGTCGAAGTCTCTCTTTTACATTTGTTAATTTGAAAAGTTGGTTAAAATTTTTTATGTCTTTAATATATTATGACATGTGATGTATTGGGGTATTTTGACAGTTGGTCGACACTCTTCTTTATTATGGACTCTTCTATCGCATAATCTGATCGACAGTTTTGGTCGAACCTTGTGTTTCATTCTTTGAATTTAAGGGAAATCATTTGTTTTAGTTGACTTGTACTTTTGACGTTTGACTTAGTTGATCAACCTCCCTTGGTTTGTGGATATTATTGATGTGGCATTTCTTTTGAGGATGCAATCTTTACATTTTCTGAGGAATTTGAGGTTATATCAGAGAAGGACTATGTAAGAGGAATGGCTGATAACAACACCACTCATCTTACACTAGATAGAAATGGAGGTATAGATTGTCTTTCTATGTCATGGACAAGGGACTATTTTAGCTTCGATACTTTTTATTTTATTCTCTTAAGAAGTTTGATGCAGTTTCAGTGTTAACTTCTATGTAATCATAGAAGCCAATTTTCCTTCTAAGCACAACTACATGTTTGGGCTTGTAAGTGCGAAGATTAATCTTTTTGCAGGCAATTCAATGGGCACAATGACTATGTTTTACTTATGGCATTCAAAATGTTTGCATTCATTTTAAGTTTTGCGGCCATTTTGTGCTTGTTTTTAAATTTTGGTATTAGTTTTCAATGTTTTTGTTTCCATGGTTGTCCTAGTTTTTGGTTTCAAGACTAACAAGTGTATAAATTTTAGGTTAAAGAGTTTCTCAATGAATAATCTTAAGCGATTGAAAATTCAAATAGGTTATGCAAAATATGATTTCTATATTCTATGATTGTGGCATGAAATCGAATAGGATGTATGTGATAATATTGTAGATAGATTTTTGAACATTCACAATGTTTATAGTAACTGAAACCTAGACAAAAGTTGGGCTGAGTTTGTAAGGGCTGGTACTTGATAGAGTCTTCATAGAAATCATTTTTCTAGGTTTCAATCAATTGTCCCATGAAAGGTTCAACATGGTATTGGAGTCTAGTCAAGAAAGAAGCCCCAAGTATCTAGAGGGTTATTGGTAATAATTTAAGCCAAATGAAAGATAAGTTGCGTAAATATGGTGCATTAGCTCAATTAGTAGAGCCCTTTAATAATATGGAAAGTCTTAGTTTCAAATTATAACTAATCGATGTAAAAATATGGTGTTCATGTGTATATTTTCATATGCTTCATCTTTATTTTTTGTTAATTTGGTTATTATGTGGCACGTCTAGATATTTATTTAGTCATGGTTTACCATGTTTTGTAGAGCCTTCTAGTTGGTAACATTATTTATAAAAGAAACACATATTTTTGTGGCATTCTGCTTTTCCAATTTAAGTCTTCTACAAGTTCATAGGAAAGATTGCATACATGTCGATGAATAGTTGTATTCAACTATGTATTATAAAATGGGAGGGACTTGTGGTCATTCATAGTTATTTGCATGAAGAAAATCTTCATGGAGGATCGGTAGAAGATAGAAAGTACTATCACAATTATCATTGGGGAAGAGTTTATGGCACCCAAGTCTTTGAGGAGCTTGATTACATCTTACGTATTATGCATTTTATTTTTCAACTTCTCTAATTCTAGATTATGGCTTGTTTGGAAATCTGGCTTCTCAAATCATAAGGAAGAATGAATATGTGTTCATAGATTGGATGAATTCATCCAATCTTATGACTTGTTTAAGGGGAAGGTATGAATGAGCTGTCTATTCCCATTCCATAATTTTTAAGAGAAGCTTGCATTTCCTAAAATATAGGGTGCTATAAAGATTAAATTTAATATTGATAACTCTCACATGTTTAAGATAGAGTTGTCCCTCTTTTTCGATGTGCTTACACCTCAAATTTTCTATTTTTTATAGGTATGTTTTTTAGTATATCACTTTCTCATCCAGCTGCCTCATAGTACACCTACTCTTCCTTTCACCACTAAGGAGGATCTCTATCAATTTTTGAACAAGATAAATATCCTAGCAAGGGGTACATTGAGGCTTATAGAAGCTAATCATATTGTGGGGGCTTAAGGTGAATTGTTGGGTAGAGATTCCTCTCATCTGTAAAGAGCTAAAATGAAATCAAAGCTAGTTGAGGAAATAGGGTGATCTTTCCACATTTCTTAAAGGGGATTTCTCTAGGTTTTCTTATTTTTTATGGTTTATGTTGAAAACATATGTAGTCTATCCTCTATTTTAAATATTGTGATAAGTTTTTGAATAGCTACAAGGTCTTTGGTTTCTCTAATTGGTTTTTTTAACATATAATTTATTTTATATTTAGTTTGTATACTAGCTTCTTCATTTATTGCGAGAAACTATTATTTTTGGATCTTGCGGATATAGTCCATTCATATTTAAATATTTTTCATATAAGTTTAGGATTTTTTCTATTATAAAAAGAAACTATAGAAATTATAAGTCATAAAGAAAAATCTATGCTCACAAAAAATAAATCCTCACCAAGGGAAATATCATGTTTCAGCTTTTTCACATGCGAAGAACAAGAAATTGGTGGAGCCTTTCAATTTCCTTTAGTTGAAATAGATGAAGTGCTCTTAAATTTCCCTTTTCTTTTTACATCATGCCTTAGGTTGAAAGAGTTTGTAACATACTCAATCGAAGGGGAATAATCAGAAAGAAAAAAAATCAGGTTGGCCTTAGCTTCCCTTTTTGGGTTTGTTTTTCTACCAAGGTGAACTCCTCCATAAACCCATGAGGGGACATCCTCTGGCACCGAGGATTTATATTTCAATAAATATTTAAAATCCTTCTTAGCCCTATCCATTTGGGTTTCTTTTTAATAGAGATTTTCCTATCAAATTTCATGGTTAAAACAATAAGACCCTCATGTAAAACCGATTGTGAGGGATTTTTTCTATGCAGCTTAAGGCTATGAGAGAAAAAATAAAAAAGTAGAATGACAAATAAATGCACTTTTAATGTTTGAAATGATTTAAAATGATAAAGTGGTAGTTGTAAAGGCTACATAAATGACCATCAAGGCTTACATATGTCATCACTACTTTAGCTATCTCTTCCCATAAAGGATTTGTAGAACCTCTATCATACCCTCCACCAGTATTTCTTCTTAGTTTGTCTATCTTTCCCTTTTCAAAGAAAATTTTCAAGCCCTCATCAATACTCTTTTTAGCCCTAAATTTGTTTTTTTCCCTTGACTCTAGTGTAAGATACCTCTACCAAAAGCTCTATCAAAATAACTAATTTGTTTCCAATAAATGTTAGCATCCCTTCCTCCCATCCTTAAAAAAAAACAATTCTAGCCTAAGGGTTACTCCCATGTAATTTGCAATTGTAGGGAGTAAGACCTCCCATAGATAATTTTCTATAAAATTCTGCATTTTGTTGTCATTTTTGATAGATAATAGTCTACACATGCTTCCTTGTTAGTGTATTTTATTAATTCAGTTAGCTTAGATTAATAAACAAATTATAATTACATGGTAAGTTGGGAATTTATATTCCTGTTGATAGTTTTCATAAGAAAAATAAATATCTAATTTACAGCATTGTAACATTATCTATTTGAAATCCAATTGAATCAAATGAATATCAATCAATAAGGTTTTTGTTTTCTTCTTGTATCGTAATAATTAGGTATTAGACCAAATTACTAATTATTTATTCCTATGTTGTCAATGGGAAGTTAGATCATATAAATATTCATTATTATATCTTTCAATGTTGATAAATGCTGGGAGGTTCGCTATGGGAGAGAATGGAATGAGGTAGTTGCATAATAATAGTTTTCTTGTCAAGAATACTCATGATTGGTGTTAAATATTTGTGGTAGAACTTAGGTAATTTTATAGTGTATCTTTGTATTGGTGAAAGAAGTAAGTAATTTTAAGTTCAATGCGAAGAGCTTCTATAGATCATAACCTGATATCTAAGTATACATGCATATGATTGAACAAATGGATTGGATGGGTATGTAATTATTTGAATAGTTGATAATTAGATTTAAGATTATCATTCCTAGAATCTCATGGTTAATTATACTTTATTTTTTACTTCATTCCTTGTAAATTTATAGAGCTTTGTTAATTACATGAGTATTTTGTATTTAAATTTGATCCTAAAGTTGCATGAGAAGTTATGGAATTGATTGAGGTTAATATTAGTATCTATATGTTACCAAACATAGTGAAGGATTCATATAGTTAGATTTTTGTAAACACACATTGTTGTTATAACTATTTAAGGTAATATCAGTGTGTTTTGTTACTCGACGTGAGACATTCAACTCTACGTGTGGTCATCTAAGGTTTATCAGAGCAAAGAATAGTATCGACTGTAACATTATCAACCATCGTATATGCTACCTATGATACTCAAAGTGTCCTTCTTTAGTGGAGTGTTATATGAGTCAGGGGAGAAATAGTGATGAGAATCTATTTGTTGGATTACTTCATCTTATATGATTGCAAGTCTCGCTATTTCTTTTTACTACTAAATTTTTTCATATAGTGGGGCGGGATAGGTATCATATACATAATTTTGGACATATTATATCTTTTAATGCACCCATTCAAGATTGAAGTGATTAAAAGGAAACTAGGTAAAGATATAAATATACTTTTGGTATTGTATTTTGAATATGTAAGGAAAATTTCTATAATGATACTTTATGCTAGTACTTTTGGGGCCATTTATACTACACTTGGCAATTTCAAGGACCTTAAAGATTCACCACATTGTGATATTAATAAATATTATGTGCCTTATAAACTAAAGTAGGGACTTACATGTGGTTGGAAGAAACAGAGGCATGAGGATACCTATCATCTTGAGCTAGCTTCTCACTAAAGGATGATTCATTACATGAGAAACATGTTGTTTGAGTCGCTAAAGAAAAGAGAGGGTTCAAAATATCGGTGTCCGTAAAGGAAAGAGGGGGATTGACTTTTTTTTTCCCTTTATAAAAGAGGGGGCTTAACATATTTGTGTGTAGGTAAAGAAAAGATGGGGCTTTTCATCATGATTTTCCCTTCAAGGAGGAAGGGTGGGGGAGATTTGGTTGTTGATTTATGAGGAGATTGAGGAGGAATACATCACACTTTGAGGAAGTGTGGACTTTCATAGGAAATATTGTCTCATGTGTAGGTATTGATTGTTAATTTGTGTAATAGAGAGGAGGGATCCTTGCCACAAAAGTTGCAGGGGTTCTAGACACACTCGAAGGAAATGTCGACATTCAGAGGAAAGGAATATCATGTGAAGAACTAGAGGAGGAATATACACACTTGGAGGAGATGTTGAATTTCGAAGGAAATGTGTCCTCATTGTGCATGGGAGGTGCAAAAACTATTTTTTTGCAAATGGTTTCAAATTCTATGGTCAGGAGATCAATGAATGCAATTGGTCTAATGTATTTTAGATAAGGAAAGTTAGGAGATGAACTAATGTAGTTAGCTTGGTGTTACTTCAGTGATCAAGGGGGATTGGTGAAGACACTTCAACGAAGTCTCTAGAAGGGTCAAATTCAAAACCCTTGCAATGTTTCACTCTTGTCCAAATTAATGTAATAAGGGGGGATGTTGGCATATTTGATTAATTAGGTTAGTTAGGTTAGATTCGATTAATAGATATATTATATTTACATGGTTTTTGGGAGGTTACCTTCCTATATATATTTAATAAGGGAAATAATGGCTTTAAACAACCAATTTGTTGTGTTGTAAGCTCAACCATTAGAAATCTAATTGAATAAAATAAATATCAATCAATAAAGTTTTTGTTTTATGCTTTCATCATTTTCTTTTCCGTCTCCACACATTTCATAAAAGAAAATAGAGGAGCCAAGTGACCAAGAAGATGAACTAGAGGTAATATATAGATATCATAAACTCATCCATGTGGTATCACACCTTAATAATTAATAGTGTTTTCATAATGTCACTTCTTATAGGATTAGATCCACATCCATCATTTCCAAAAATACCTCCAAATTAGAAGTCATTTCCATCATTTATAATTAGTAATCTAATCTCGTGTGGGATGATGTCATTTGCCCCATATTTTCTCACTAGGTTGAATAACACCAATGTTTTCCAAATTATCAGAAACTAAATTCCCCTTGCCCTATATATAAGTCAGATCTTGTAAATTTGGAATGAGATTAAAATGCTTAAACATTCAAGTATTGAAGTTTTAATGGTCTAACTAGGGTCCTGGGACCCCTTAAGACAAATGATAATATTGAAAGAATCAGATTCAAACCAACATTAGTGTAACCTTGATAAGAAACCAATTTCAATTCAATGTAGGCAACATATACCTTTGTGTAGTGGTTTGTCTAAGAACCATGAGGGAAGTGGAATTGGAAGAGTTTCACAATATAGCCTACAAATATTCTAATTATTCACCTCCTTTTTTCTATTGATATAACAAGGATGACTATAAATAACATAAAATTTAGTATGTCATCAAGGTTTATCTCTAGTTTCATTCTATTTCATCACTATAACAACATCTTTAAAGGATTAATCTATAGAATTCATATGACAATGTATTTTAATTCATTTATGGTACTCCTCCAACACAACCCTGTATAATTTTCTTTACTCCTCTAACTTTTATTTAACTTATCTAAATTTATGGCGATTGACTCGTTTCTCCTTATACAACTTTTTTGGTGAGTTTTGATGAAGGAAACATTAGAGACAATGGGGCTATAGCCTACTCTGTATAATGAAAAAAAGGAAAATTACTTATTTCCCACTTGTGCATGATCCAATTGAATCCAAAAGGTAAATATAGTTTTTGCATGTCACTACCTTTGAGTGGTTTCCATGGGCCTCTTCACGATTCCATCCATAGTTTGATTGGATGGTTCTTCTTCACAATTATCCTATAAATAAAAAATTCAAGAAGCCTTGAGGTACACATTATGTATCAAGCTTGTTGAAAAAAAATTAAACTAGTCAAAGATTTGTTTGTTGTCTAAAATAATAGTGTAGTCGGTTGCAAACATTGTTACAATTTTATCTATGATTCCATTAATAGTTAATTCTATAAAATTTATTAACATATTTTCATTTGCCTACCTTGTACAACAATAAATTTTAGTCAATATCTACTTATTTCTACCACTAGATATTGGGTTGATAATAAAATGATGATGACACTATTTTGTCATTAGTATGCAAAGAACACATTCAGTAAGCATACATAGAAAGATAGAACAAAGAGAAAACTAAAAATCAGATATAAAGAGATCACCAAAAATGACTAAGTACAAAGAGAACACATGACACAAATTTATGTGTAAACCAAAAATGCAAAGAAGGATAAAGAGGAACACGACTGAGGAACCTGACGTGCAGGATATATTGCAACCCGAGAGACAATTGATGAGAAAACCAAGAGAACAATTCAAGCAAGGAACCAAAAATAAAGTCAACTAATTTTTGAGCATAACCGACCGTCAAAAAATGAAAGTCAGTTGCAGCCTGTAAAAAGTGGATTTGACTTCCACGTCAGATAAAACAGTCATGTTCTATTTACAAAGTTTTGATTTGTTTTTAAAACCATTTCTTTAGGGACAAGAAACATGAATAGAAGTGCTTTAAATCAGTCTAAATAATTTAAAAAACATAGACTAGGAGATCAAGGAAAAGCTGTAAACCTGATCTTAGAGTTAACATTATTTTACGAGAAAATTGATGAAGTCAATCTATCTTATAAATAGATGATGTGATCATTCATTATACATGATGTGAATATAGAGGAGAGGATGAATGAATCCTATGAGCACATTTTTGGATCAGATTGAAAGTTTCAAGAACCATGTTAGGAACCTGTGTGTTCCTTCTGTTTATTTTGTTAGTGTAGTGTTGTTGGACACATATGCTTTGTAAGTCGTCCCGTGAGTATATTTTATTATCCCACATGCATAGGTAGTATTACTTTTCTAGATCGTACTTAGTATATAAGAGTAGGTTGAGGCCTTTGCTGGATACCGACAAATTTATTGTATTGAGCTTGCTCAAAGGAGGTTACCCCCTCGAAGTGGCCCGCGATCAATAGATTCATTCTGAGTTCTGCTATTGCTCTATATTCTGTTATTTCGTGTATTCTCACCAAATTGCTGTAAGGAGGTTCCTCTCATCTGGTATCAGAGCACTTTCTTGGGCTCGCTGGGTGGCAATTACGTCTAATTTTTTCCATCGTGGACTTCAGGTTCCTTTCAATTCTATTATCTCTTGTTATTGCAATACCTCCTTTCTGTTATTCCGTATCTGAGTAAATTTTCCTAAGTCTATTGTGAAAAAAAAAAAAAAAAAAAAA
>MU227013.1:160996-174812 GCA_018584345.1 Thuja plicata
TTTCTCAAAGGAGGTTACCCCCTCGAAGTGGCCCGCGATCAATAGATTCATTCTGAGTTCTGCTATTGCTCTATATTCTGTTATTTCGTGCATTCTCACCAAATTGCTGTAAGGAGGTTCCTCTCAAACCAGAACAACGAAAGGTGAATTTGGTTATCAAGAACCAAGAACAGAGGCTACCGAGAATCAAAGGTATTATTCAATCATAGTAGGTGATATACTTATTCATGTAAAATTAACTGAATCTGTAATAAAAAATAGTAGATTTCATACACCAGGTCAAATTATAATTTTCTATCATTCTAACAAGTGAAGAAAAGTGTAGAAATCCTTTCAAGGAAGGTGGATTTAACAGTCCAACTATAAATCTCTTAATCAAGTGCACACTCAATAGTGTTGCAAAATATCTTAAGAGAGTAGACTTTAGTAGGTCTGCACTGATACTCTTCACATGGTAGATCATTAGAAGTGATCAAATTGTAAGCCTTAACCGGCCCCTTCCAATCTAAAGATAGTGAAGATTTTGTGGGTGCCATCCCCACCACAGTTTTTACTTCCTCACAGGAGTTTTCTGCAATATCATATCTTGTGTTATGTGTCAATTACTTTCATGAATGTTCACATGTTTGATTAAGTTTATGAATTGATATATCTGACATCAAGAGAGTATATAATAGATGGTTGGATAAATAATTGATTACACATAGGTTAATTGATAAAAGGATATAAAATTTTTAGAGGTACTGATTCACCCCTCCCCTCTCAGTACACACTTCCCATTAATTCAAACAATTGGTACCAGAGCTAAGTCTCTTGTTTGGAAAATATTAAAGGCTTAAGAGAAAATATCATACAATGGAGAAGTACAGACTTGACAAGAATATTGAGAATAAGAAACTAGAAATTCAGATATTCTATGAGAAGTATAAAGAAACTAGAATCAACATGAGACAAATGTTAGATGAAAGAAATATTATGGTATCTCGCTATAATGAGACAGATTTCCACGAGGAAGAGATACCAGATTTCTTTGAGTCTTCAGCATCAACTACAAGCAAAGCATCAGATACATTAGAAGAAAGCATCATAAGCCTAAATGAAATTAATCAACATCTGGCTAGACAAGTGAAATATCTACAAATCGGTCAAGAGACACAGATGGTAAGAATGATTAATGTCATGAAAAATTATAGACAAGCTGAACAAGAAAGAACACTAGTTATTGATGATAGAAGAAAGATTATAGAAAAGCTACAACAAAAAGAGTCTGAAATACAAAGACTTACAGAGCATCACCATGAGATTAAAATTAGATTATTCTTATGAGTCAAGAGGCAAAAAGAATGAATGTTGAACTCATTGAAAGAATAGAAGCTATCGGTGAGCTAAGGGATGATAATGAAAATTTGAAATATGAAATAAGAATTCAGCAGCAACATAATGAAATTATCAAGAAAGTTGAAGAAAGTAATAAAAGAATGGATAATTTTCTTGAAGGACAATGAAGAGTCAACAACAACACCGATCTAGGCTTAACCAAGAATGGAGAATCACCCAATCAAGCTGATCCAAAGAATGTCTATGCAAATCCAAGACCAAGAAATATGACATGCAATTACTGTGGAAAGCAAGGCCACACATCAAATGTATGCAAAGGCAAATTGAAAGGTATTCCTAAATCTATATATTCACTCATAGGATTTTGTTATAAATGTAACAAGAAAGGACATAAAGCATATGAATGTAAGTCTGAGATGAAACAACCAAAGAAGGAAACCTACATGGACAAATTCTACCCTTCTTGTAAAATAAATGGGAATAGTAATCTTGAATTCTGGGAAAAGGAAAAGCAAGCATGGAAGCCAAACGGTCAAGAAACTCCCTATCAAACGAAAAGAGTCGGTAACTAGTATGTATGGGATTACAACACATGGACAAATTGTCCATCATGTGGAAGATTTGGTCACATTATTGTAAATTGTATTCAAGAAAGTGGACAAGAAAGTCTAGAGGTTGGACTAACCCTGGAATGGAATGTTTAGACTATCATAAAGTTGGTCATCTCAAGAAGGACTAAAGAGACCAACTAACAAAGACCAAAACAAATCCCAATTGAAACATAATTAAGGACATCTAGAGAGTGATAGAAAAAATGTGGAGAAGAGCTTCAAACAATGATGAAGCTGGATCGAGCAACGAAAATGGTGACACCCCATCTAATGGATCTAGTGACATCACCACCCCCACCTAAGCAGAACAAGTAAGTATGGAACTGCATTACACTATGTATTATTTTACATGAGTTCCATAATATGTTGATGAAATTACAAATTAGCATAAGTAAAGATGCATCATAATAATACTTTTTAGAATCTGTGATAACTATTCTATCGGGAAATACATAACAAAATCCATCAATATATGCTAAAAGATGAAACTACCTACACTTACTGAGAATCATTGGTTAACATGTTAAAGAAAATTTTCTAGTGTAAACTGAGACTCATCGGTAATGTAGCAAGTTGAATGAGTTGTTTGTGCACAACACCAAAACCCGTCGGTAAAAGAAAAGCGATAAATGAACACCTTAAAACATCACATTGTCACTGAAGAGAACTTAATGTTCAAACCAACAAACTCCATCTTCAAACACCAAGGAGTGGTTGAGAACTAATGACTCTCTTTTGAGGGAAAACACCTATAAAAGGGCAACGAAAGGGTTTCATTCTTCACCACAACTAGAGCAGAGAGATGAGAGTGAAAACTTAAGGAAACAAAAAAAGAATCACATAGCGACTTCAACTCAACCTAGAGCACTCCAAGCAAATTAGAGACCACTACAAGTGTAAATAGTACATTTCCACAACAACTGAGAACTCTGTTTACACATTTTTTGAAAAAGCCCTAAATTTATCTGAAACAATGGCCACGACCTCAAGAACCACCAAACTAAAGAACATCAAGAAGGATGAGGTTAAACTCATCAAGAACTCTGTATGTGAGGAACCATACTATAATATTTTCCCTCAGGTTGCATCACAACCCAACAATGTTGGAGCATTCTTGTGAATACTAGCTAGGGTTTTTCTTGTCAAAGATGTGCGAGCATTTATCCATTTCAAGATTGCAAAAATTGGCAACTTAGAGGTAGAACAATATTAAAAGAAGCTATGTAATGAGGATGGATCCATAAAATATGAACATAAAAATATAGATGTGAAAGGGCTCACTAATTTTGTACTGTTTCTGAAGGTATTCAAAACTGAGTGGATTCAGTTAGTACTGAGCTGAATGCACAATTACAAGCTATGGCTGGATGAACCTAAGATGATAACCCAAGATGTTATCCATGCAGTCACTAGTTACCTTGTAACCGAAAAGGTAAAATCATTAAAACACCCACCCAAGGATGAGATTGAGAATAACATAGGAGAAATGTGTGATGGCAGAGGAATGGAAGTATCTACTATAACCGATGATGAACTTAAATTCAAAGCATGTGTTCTAGGTTATAAATTCTTCCAAGAAAGAAGGATGAACAACATAGAATTTGGTGCAGTAGATACAACTTACAAGATTGTGAAATAAGGAAATAAGTTGGATTTGTCTAAACTTCTATAGAACCATTTAGAAGAGAACATGAAAATAATCAGGAATGCAAAGATAAATACATGTATGTTTGGCTCACTTATTATGTGCATTTTCTTTTACTTTCAAGAATCATTTCCATCAATAGTAGATGTAAAATCTGATACCACAAGACTAGTCACTGTATAGATCAGTGAACACATAACATCACTAGGAGAAAAATTTGAAACAATCATGGATGAATACTTTACTATATTCAAGGACCAAATGCAGAAGAGGGTAAGGATCCATGAGAAACTTATTAAAAAATTCAAAGATGAAATATGTTTCATGGTTGATACAGACCACACATACATCAAGCCTTATGTACCAAGGACAGCCTGGTTACAACCTTTGGAATATGAGATAAATATCGATCAAGCATCTAAAACAATCAATGCATTGATAAATGAACCCTTAGACAATAAACAACCAAAATTTAGAACTTATGTAGAGGCAAAATCAAGAATCAAAACTGGATTGGTTGTAAAGACGATTGACAGAAAAAGGATAAAATGGTCAAGAATCTGACAAAAATACTGTCGGTAATAGAAGAAGAAACCAAAAAGGGAGAAGAAGTTGAAAAGGAGGAAGAGACCAAAGGCCAGTCACCCATTGGTGAAGATGTAGAAAATAATGACTCCGAGGCCACGAAGTCAAACTCACCAGCTCCTCCACTAGAAAAGAAGCCAAGAACCCTAGCTTCTTCTCGGACAAGAAGCCAAATAGCTAAGGACTCAAGTCCTTCACCCTTGAAGAAAGGGAAAGTAAGAACATACAAGAGGAAATTGGCTGCATAGAAAAGAGTGTCAACTAAAGAATAAGAAAGCTCATCAGAACAAGAGAAGATATTGAAGACACTAAACAAGATGAAGGTGTACAAGAAGAAATGGTTAAAATTCTAGAAAGCATTGATGAGGTATGCAAATCTATTGAAAATTTAGGATCTATCACAGATTCTAAGATCAGAAGATGGTTAAAGCTGGATCCAAAAGATCAAAACAAAGTTGAAGATGCCATCATTGCAAAGATGTACAAATTCAAGTACATACTAGTACAATGTGAAGGTAGTTTGGTACCAAAGGAACTCTTGGACAGATTATATGCCAAATGGACATTTACATTAAAGAATGAGAAGGAAATACGGGAAAGAGTACTTGTTTCTCAAGTATGCCTCCTGAATCAAAGAGGGAAGAAATTAATGAGATGATGGAGAACCATAAAAGGAGTTCTTACCCAAGTTGAGAGCCTACAAATTTCTTGAAGGGAAGCTTATAGGGATTGAAAAGGAAAGTCACAAAATGTGGAGTAAAATACTCAACATACCTATTAAGGAAGGTAGCCCCCAAAAAAACCTACAACAGAAAAATGATAATCAGGCAAATCAAGAATAGATAATAATCAAAGATGTAGAAGATGACACATCAGTTAAGTTAGATAAAGAAGAATAGGACACAACTGACAAAAAGAATATGGATGTTGCAGATGAGTGATGGCGAGACACCACTATGGACAACATTGTGGACAACACAGTCATCGACATAATCGATGATCCAACAGAAGAAATCCAAAAGGATGAAAATGTCACTGTTATCAAGGACAAGACCGATGAACAAGACACAACAATGGACACTTCATAGGTGAACATACCAGGAAACATGCCAATATTGATGAAAGCCATCAATATACTTCAAGAGAAAGACAACATAGCTGAAAAATATTCAAGCATTCCCAAGGATGAAGGAAAGAAAGACAACACCGATGATCAGAAGGACATCAAAGACACTCACACTATAACTGAAACTAACAAGGTTTTAGAAGGAGAACCCAATAAAATGTATGGAGACACAAAAAAGAAGGATGCACAAAAAAAGGAAGAAGAAGTACATAAGGACACCGATGAAGGAGAAAAGCCTAAAGATGACACTCCTGAGGTAACCAAAATAGTTGCAATAGATAATGTAAAAGTTGATGTGGAGACGTCTACTCAAAAAGGAAAAGCTGAAATTGAAGCACAACAACAAAAAGATGCAACACCCCAAGTCACTTCATCTAGCACAACAGACAAAGCTGAGAAATTGCCTATGGTTCTACATTCAAGTGAAACTCAGAAGAAGAAGAAGAAGAAATCCAAAAATAGTAAGTTGGAAGTCAGTCTAGATGAAATCATTGAGATACCCAAATGTGACCCATCTACACTTCACTATGAAGCATTGAAAAAATATAGTGAAATATACCAGAGGAAGGCTTTATAAGAGAAGCTCCAAAAGTAGCACCGAGACTCCATGGTACTCGAAACAACTAGGGACATATTGCACCAAATTGTACTCGATGTTGATGTTGATTAGAATAAACTAATACTTGATCAAATAGCTACTCTCACTGAAGCCATTACAATGCAGGATATTGAGTAAGAGAAGGCAATTGAAGAGAGAGCAGAGCATAAATATTAGCACAAGTTAGTTGAAAAGATCAACCAAGAAGTGGTAGTTAACAAGGCAAAGCTTTCATAATTTGTAAGTGAATTAGTACCTATTATTGCTGAAGCTATTTCCTTGATTCAACAACTAAGCACACTAGAAAAGTTCACTAAGGAGCATAGTGATAACATAGCAAAGTTAGATTTTGATATAGCTAATAGTGCTAAAATCTTAACAATTAGAGACAATGTAATTGAGTTGCATTATGAGAAGATTATTGAGATTAAAAGGTTAAGGAAAGAACTATGGGAAGCAGAAACATAATTCAGGGAAGAGGTAACCGAGCTCCAATCTCAGCTTCTACCAAATCTAACACTGCTTCAACAACATATCAGTTCAACAAGACAACTGATAGTGACCCCATAGATGTTTATAGCATACAACATCTATGATATGCATTCAAAGATCACACTCAAGCACATAGCTCTAGAGAACCTGACGGACCAATGGAAGAAGATGATGGAAGACATAAAGTCTTCACACTCAAATTTTTGATAAACTATAAGGTACACCTTTGCACTTAATATCAAAAAAAGGGGAAAATAATGATATGTACTCTACAAATGGAAAATGTATGATATGTACATATAGTCAACTATACAATACTACACTAAAAGGGGAAATTAATGATATACTAGCATATACATTGGGAGAGTCATGAAATTACTAAGGATTATATATGTTGTACATACTTAACATTTTGTTAGTATTTTGCACATATCAGTTTTTGATACTAATGTCAAATAGGGAGATTGATGACATTATTTTGTCATTAGTATGAAAAGAACACTTTCGGTAAGCATACACTGAAAGACAGAACAAAGAGAAAACCAAAAATCAGTTATAAAGAGATCACCAAAAATGACTAAGTACAAAGAGAACCGATAACACAACTTTATGTCTAAACTGAAAACGCAAAGAAGGATAAAGAGGAACCTGACTAAGGAACCTAAATTGCAGGATATAGTGCAACCCGAGAGACAGTCAAAGAGAGAACTAAGAGAATAGTTCAAGTAGGGAACCCTAAAGATAGTGAAATGATTTCAGAGCATAACTGGTCGTTAGAAACTGAAAGTCAGTTGTAGCCCGCAAAAAGTGGATCTAACTTCCACATCAGCTAAAACAGTCATGTTCTATTTATAGAGTTTTAATTTTTTTTTAAACCATTTCTTTAGGAACAAGAAACATGAAATTAAGTGCTTTGAATCAGTCTAACTGATTTAAAATACATAGAGTAGGAGATCAAGGAAAAGTTGTAAACCTGATCTTAGAGTTAACATTGTTTTACGTGAAACTTGATAAATTCAATCTATCTTATAAATAGATGATGTGATCATTCATTATACATTATGTGAATATAGAGGAGAGGATAAATGAAGCCAATGAGAAAATTTGTGGATCAGATTGAAAGTTTCAAGAACCAGAATAGCAAAAGGTGATTTGGTTATCAAGAACCAAGAACAGAGGCTACCGAGAATCAAAGGTATTATTCAATCACAATAGTTGTTTATACTTATTCATGTAAAATTAAATGGATCTGTAATAAGCAATAGTATATTTCATACACTAGGTCAAATTGTGATTTTCTATCATTATAGCAAGTGAAGGAAAGTGTAAAAATCCTTTCAAGGAAGGTGGATTTAACAGTCCAACTATAAATCTCTTAACCAAGTGCACACTCAATAGTGTTACAAAAGCTCTTAACAGAGTAGACTTTAACAAGTTTCTACCAATACTCTTAACAGGGTAGATCATCAGAACTGATCAAATTGTAAGCCTTAATCGGCCCCTTCCAATCTGCAGATAGTGAAGATTTTTTGGGTGTCATCCCCACTATAGTTTTTACTTCCTCATAGAAGTTTTTTGCGATATCATATCTCTTGTTATGTGTCAATTACTTTCATGAATGTTTCTATGAATGTTCACATGTTTGATTAAGTTTATGAGTTGATATATGGTTGGATAAACAATTGATTACAGAAAGGTTAATTGATAAACGGATATATATTTTTTAGAGGTACTGATTCACCCATCCCCTCTTAGTACACACTTCCCATTAATTCAAACAAATGAAATATAAAACCCATTTTTATTGTTAGCAATATGATTTTTTTCTACCATTGATGTTAACTTGATGTGTGTGGAGGTCTATAAATATTTTTTTCGATGTTCCTTTGATCTTTAGTGTTTTTCATGAGTGAGTATGTTTTCCTAATAAAAGGTTACAATATCAAAAGCTAGAATATGTAGGACAAAGTATTGGATATCTGTTTAGATGAATGATCTTCATTCGTCTGCAATTGGTGATGATGTCTTGTGGTTTTTGGATATAATACATATTTTATGTTAATGTTACAGTAATATATTTTCACGTGCTTTGTATTGTATTTGTATGGTAGGTAGTTGCAGTTTCAGACAAATGTTTTATATATTAAATTTTATCTAGAGAATGCTCCACATTTATCCATAATATCATATTTCAATTTATGGTTTAGAGTACATGTTTATAATGGTTTTCCAATGCCTTAGTTTAGGTTTCATGTTCTTTTGTACTCCACAAAATAAGTTGTGATGTTCTATTTTTTACATTGTTGTTTGTATTGGTCTCTGGCCAATGTTGTTGGTTTAATTTTTTGGGTCACATTAATTTGGTAGCCATTTATATTGGAAGTTGAGTTAAGATGTTATGAGTCTTACTATGGCATGTATGTTTTTTTTTGTCTTACCATGACATGTGAAGATCCTCATTGCATTATTTGCATTTGATAATGTTTTTGGGTGTACTAGTTATGTGCTATATTATTTATCTACACATTACATTTGATACCAACTTTCAAGCATGTTTTCTAGCATGAAAACAATTTGGAGAAAACTAGGAAGATGTTTTATGGTATTTTTAGGTCCCATTTAACTCTTCAAAGGGGACCAAAATATCCATTATTATATTTGGTGGTTGGCATGATCTAAATTATGGTTGATCTATCTAGGTCAACTGATTTTACGGTTTTAATGATGAAGAAAATATATATTCAAAAATATTTTGCATATTTGAGGTGTGGATTGAATGTGAATCATGTGAAAGTGTATATGATGAAGAAGACAAAAAATCAATTTGCGATACACTTTTGTGATCATATAATTCTTAATGACAAACATTGAGACAACGGGTGTGTGTGGTATTTTTCATGAAGTTGATACCTTGAGAAAGAGTTTCAAGGATATGTTATGCTTATAGACTTGTTCATTCCATTTCATATTATCCTTGTGCGTACCTAAAGGCAGTGAGTCCTTCTTGGAATCTTTGTGCAGATGTGTATCTTTTCCTCAAACAATGAGCTTTAGCTTGCAAGTCTTTCATGTTTTCCCTTAAATTATGTAACTCATTTTGAAATTGATTTATATCATTCCATAAGGTTGCGTGTCTTATCTTGAAAGAAAAATCAAGAATAGTGAGCTCTCTTTGAGTTGAGCCTAAATTAGTATTGTATCAGTTATTCATATAGTGAGTCAGATCTCACAGTGATTTTGCCAATATTAAATTTTCCAAGTAAAAATATGGTGTTTATGTGAATGTTGTTAATTTCTTTATGCTTCTTTTATGTTAAGTTTTTTATTATGTGGCACATGTGAATAGTTTATTTAATTAAGGTTTAGAATGTTTTCTGCAGTCTGTTAGCGGGCAACACCACTTATAAAAGAAACCCAATATTTTTTGTGACATTCTATGTTTCCAATTTAAGTCTTCTATTCTCTACAAGTTTGAAGAAATATTAAATACAAGATGGTGAATAGTTGTATTCACCCACCCACCAAAAATAGGAGAGACTAATGGTATTTCATGATGAATCACATGAAGCAAATCATCATGTAGAATTGCTAGAAGACATAACGTACTTTCTGAATTATCATAGGGGAAGAGTTTATGTCACCCAACGCCCCAAGGAGCTTGATTGCATCTCAAGCATTATACATTTTCTTATTTATTTGCTTTGATCTAATTCAAAATTATGATCTTTTTGGCAATTTGGCTTCTCAATTCATAAGGGGAGAATAAATATGGGGTCATAGATTGAATGAATTCATCCAATATTATAAATTGTTTAAGGAGAAGGTAGTGGTGTGTTCCAATCCCATTATATCCACAAAAGCTTGCATTTTTTAAAGTTTATGACGCTATAAAGATCAATTTAAATACTAATAATTGTCACAAGTTTGAAAGGAAGTGTGCTCTCTTTTTTGATCTGCTTACACCTAAAATTGTATGTTTTTTTATAGGTGTTTTATTACTGTATCACTTTCTCATCCATCGGCCTCATATTACATCTATGAGAATCCCCTTCAAGTGCCAAAGGAGAAAAGAAGCCCGATAGGCAGTGTATTGAGGATTCTAGAAGCTAATCTTATTGTGGGGCCTTAAGGAGAATTATTGGGTAGAGATTCCCCTTGTCTGCAAAGAGCTAAAATGAAAGCAAAGCTAGTGGAAGAAATAGGGGGATCTTCCCATATTTCTTAAAGGTGATTTCTCTATATTTTGTTATTTTCAATAGTTTATGTGCCAAATTCTTCAATCTATCCTCTAATCTTAATATCATTGGTAAGTCACTAAATAGCTTGAAATTTTTGGTTGCTCTAACTGGTTTTTTTAATAACCAATTTATTTTGTATCCAGTTTGTATAATGACTTCTTTATTTCTTTCTAGAAACTCTATTATTTTTGCCCTTGAGGAATATTTCATCCACATGTAAGTATTTTTATAATATATTAATTTAAGTTTAGGATTTTGCATCCTATAAAAAAAAACTATGGAAATTACAAGCCTTAAAGAAAAAACTATGCTAAAAAAAAACAAATCATGTTTAGACTATAGTCAAATTTGAATGCCTTTATCATTGAATTAATAGTCGTCTTCCCAAGTGGTAAGCCAAAAGACACTTTCTAGATAGGTTCAATAGTCTTGCCTCCATGATGAAATAATGAAAATGAGAATGGTGGAAAGTTGAGAACAAGTATTTGTGATTTGGTTCTATAAGTCATTTTTCATTTTTTTTTGTTTCTTCATAATAGAATCTATAATTAATCAAAACTATAATTAATGCATGATAATAATGTAGATTGTAATTATGGAAATTATAAGTCTTAAAGGAAAAATTGTATGCTCGTAAAACTCAAAGCAGGTTTAAAGGACCATCGAATTTGAATGCATTTATCATTAAATTAATTGTCACCTTCTCAAGTGGTTAGCCAAAACACACTTCATTGGTACGTTCAACTGCCTCTATGATGAAATAATGAAAATGAATAGGGTAGAAAAGAGAGAAGCAATATCTGTAATTTAGTTGTGTGAGTCATTTTTCAACTTTTTTCTTTATTGATAATAGAATATATAATTTTGATTACATATCACTTTTTACCTTTATTTGTTTCCTAATTATAAATTATATAATTTGATTCAAAATATATAACAAACATTGGTGAAACTTAAAAATCAATAATATATCATGAACCCTAGAAATTCGAGGTCTAAATAGAAAACCATTTTATAAGCACATGCAAAAAAAACAAAACAAGGAATATATGGCCCTCAAATATGAAAAATAGGACAATTGACGGGTAGGTTGAAGGGCTTCCTTCCGCTGCAAGGACCACTGTTTGCTTTGTATTCGGTCTCCATCCTGCTACCAAAAGAAACTAAATTCAAACGGAATGGTACTGTACCAGTTAATGTGACTAATTTCCTTCCTGTACGAGATGACTAGAGGCTCACGGGTCGCTTATGTTGTGTAGGCCCTCCTTGTCGGATTCAAGTCCGAAATATAAGCGCACACTGTTTTAGTTTTCAACTTACGCCCAACAAATAATGGAGTTTTTTAAAACCACAGGCGGGTTGAGTACCATCTTGGCTGTATCATGCACAGTAATTACTAATTGGAACTGCGACGTTGGCGTTTTCTCGAAATGGCCCATTCCTTGTCCAATACATTGCATGATAAATTGTACAGTTGCCAATAAAAGGAAAGCAGTGTTGCGGATATATGGGAGAATTATTCATTTTACAGATGAAATGTGTTCACACAATTCAGTTCACTGAAGAATCCCCTCTTACTGGCCAACACAAGTCTAGCTATATAGTGAACCACCTTTCTTCTTCTTTGCATATGCTTTCTGGTTGTTTTCCTACCATTAGATTCCTTATCCTCTTGAGATCTCCATGGATTATTTTATAAGAGCCTGTAACTTTCTTCTTCTATTAGGCGTTTGTTTAACTTTCTCTGTTAGGACTCGGCTGGTGTCCTTTTCAGAGGAATTTGATGTTATATCGAAGAAGGACTATGTAAAAAGAATGGGTGATAACAACACCGTTCAGCTTACACTAGATAGAAATGGAGGTATATGTTTTCTGAAAAAGATTGTCATGGACAAGAGACTATTTTAGCTTCGATATTTTTTCTTTTATTTTCTGAAGAAGTCTGATGCAGTTTCAGTGTTAACTTCTATGTATTCACAGAAGCCAGTTTTGCTTCTAAGCACGACTACATGTTTGGGCTTGTAAGTGCGAAGATTAAGCTTGTTGCGGGCGATTCGGCGGGGACAGTGACTACGTTTTACGTAAGACATTCAAAGCGTTTGCATTCGTTTTAAGTTTTGGGCCACTGCTGTGCTCGTTTTAAAAGTTTCGCATTAGTTTTCAATTTTTTGTGTCCATTGCTGTCCTAGTGTTTTATTTCAAGACTAACGAGTGTATAACTTTAGGTCAAAGAGTTTTTCAACAAATAATCTTGAGAGATTAAAAAATTCAAATAGACTATGCAAAATATGAGCGCGGTATTCTGCGATTGTGGCAAGAAATCGAATAGAATGTATGTCAGAATATTGTAGATGGGTTTTTCAACATTCACAATGTTTATAGTAAGTCAAAATCTAGACCAAAGTTGGGTTTAGTTTGTAAGGGTTAGTAGTTGATAGAGTATTCATGGAAATGAGTTATATAAAGAAATCTAGAAAGAGATATAGACATTACAAATTAGAATTGGCTGATATAATGATTGTATTAGTTGTTGTTATTAAATTAATTAGAGAAGAGACTCCACCCTTTACAAATCTGATCCAGCTATCTAAACCTAAACTCGAATAAAATCTGTTTCAAAAACAACAAAACAAAAGCATTAGTAGAGAAGCGGTAATACTACAACCAAATTAGTTACAAACTAATTCGAAACTAATTCGAAACAAAGCTTATTCTGTTTGCATTCTACAATACAAACCTTGAAACATATACTGAGATCAGTATTAATACATCTATTTGATTGATTTTTTGTTTAAAATTATGCTTCAAATTATTGTAATTAGTGATATGAAAACCAAAATGCAATCACCATGTTATTATTTAAATAACCTTAAACATTAGTTCGCTGCAAACCATATAAAATCGTTATGGGTTTCTTAAAAACTATTATTTAATGACTTGTATGGGACTAATTGTGCATGCAGTTGAACTCCAGCAGAGGCAAAGGAGGAGATGAAATAGATTTCGAGTTCTTAGGAAACAGATCAAGCCAGCCTGGGAGGAAAAAAGCTCGTAACAAAAGTGTGAAAATGCCTAAGGAGGATATAGTTGAGTCATATGTCTCTGACTCTGTAGGAGGGCTGGAAGGTAAAGAAGTTGATACCACTCCAGAGACTGAATTTAAGCCCAAGAAGCAAAAAACTA
>MU227013.1:175361-192122 GCA_018584345.1 Thuja plicata
TGGGCAAGATCACTGCTTTCAAAGCAGTTAGGAGGAAAATGTTAACTGGTTGTTATTGATGTACTATCTTTTTGCTAGTCAGGTTCCTCTGTTCCCCTGTTTTGTTTGGAGGGGTTCTGTTAAGTTTAATTTCTGCTTTTGGACTGGCCCTGCGTGGCCTTGGAACTTTATTTCGATGGTGGTTATGGCTGCTAGTTACTCTAGTTTTTTACTGTTATGCAGAACTATGATAGTTGTTTTTGATAGAGGTAAAAGCTTAGATGCTGGTGTTAACAGTAAATAGTTAATTCATCTCGCTCTGTGACTGTGCCATTAACCTGCTGTTAATGTGCCTCCAGTCCCCTGTTCTATGGGCCAGCACCCTTTTGCTGCTTTTATCTATCAAAAACAGATCAAGCCAGCCTTACACTGTCCAGACAAATGTGTATGCCAATGGAAAGGGTTACAAAGAGCAGAGGGTCAATCTCTGGTTCGACCCTTCTCTGGATTTCCACACATATTCAATCCTTTGGAATCACCATCATATAGTGTAAGTTCCCGAGTTCCATCTGCATTCATTCTCCACTTCCTATCTACACTTAATCTTCGAGGGTTTGAAAAATTGCTTTTATAATGCTTGCAGATTCTCTGTGGATAAAGTGCCCATACGAGTGTTCAAGAACAATCAAGTAAAATTAGGAGTCCCATTTCTTACTAACCAGAGCATGCGAATATATTCTACTCTGTGGAATGGCGACGGCTGGGCGACAAGAGGAGGGTTAGAGAAGATAGATTGGAGCAAAGCTCCTTTCCATGCTTACTACAAGGATTTCACCATCGATTCCTGTAGAGTCCAACTGAATGCAAGCTGTGTATCCGATCCTAGCAATTGGTGGGAAGGGGCGACATACAGGAAACTAAGTCCATGTCAAGAGCGGTTATACAGGTGGGTAAGAGTGAATTACATGATTTATGACTATTGTACCGACAGGTCGCGGTTTCCAGTCCCCCCTCCTGAGTGTACAGCTGGCGTTTGAACTCCTAATATAACGCTTCTATGCAGCCATTGCACTGAAAAGAGAAAATTGACAGATTGAGAAAGAGGGTAAACTTATAATAGGCGTATACTAAGCATTGGGATACTTAGTTATATACAGTATAAATTGTACTACAGTAGAAAAAATATCCGAAAATCTCTGGAATCTGTATAAAGTTTGGCCAGAGCATATGCAAATATTAGATGTGCTATTGGTTTTTTAGTGATATAATTTGATGTGGATAATGCGACAAGGAAAGGAAATCTGATTGCAGTCGACTTTTATGAGAGATTTTTATTGTACATCTATGAGGTTTACCTTACAATTATATTTGTTAGCATTTTTCATAATCAGCCAATAGGCCATTTTTTTTGGAAACTTGTTTTTTATTTATTTTTGGTTATGTATTGAAAATTTTATTGATAAATTAAATTTTAATATAAACAGTCAGCCATTACAGGGCAGTGTATCTGTCGATTTGTACTCAACGTATGTATAGACTGTAAACTTTGTTACATGTGAGTTGACTGGTAGTTTACAACATGTGGAAATTTTTATATAACAAAAGTCGATGGGATATGCATACATGAGGGATTTCATTGAGAATCATATATCAAATTGTGGATTTATCCCCCCTATACGGATCAGACTAGGCTCACAGACCGCATTTGTAATGTAGGCCCTCCCAATTTGATTCATGTCCTAAACATAAGCGCACTATGTTTTAGGTTTTAATTTTACACAGAAAATATAAGAGTTTTATAAAATAAAAGGTGGGTTGAGGACCACCTTGGCTGTATCATGCAGCGTCTCACAGGAGAATAAATAATAGTTGGAACTGTGACGTTGGCGTCTACTTATTACATCTCAAATACAGTGTCAAAAAAATTTACATATTTTCATGAAAGAAAAATAATGTAGCTGATATATAGGAGAATTATTAGGCTGGGGTCTTATGGAGAAGGGAATATTTAAAAGTTACTAGTCCCATGAATTTTGTAATGTATTTCTATTTAAAAGTTTAAGCTCAAAAAAAAAAAAAAAAAATCATTTTCGTTTAAAATATTTTTTCTCAGATTTCTTTTTAAAATAATTGGTGGGAATAATTTATTTTTGGTGGAAAAAAAATTGATGATTGACACATGGAAAAATTACTCCCCACACTTTTACCTCCTTAAATTTACAAATCTAAAAAGTTGAATCTCCTATTTTTGTGCAAAAGATTCTACATAATCCTATAGCACAAAACAAAAAATGTCATGGGACCTCCTACTCTACAAATAAAAGAGCTTAAATCCCCCTCATGGGACCCTTGCCTTAGGTTGAAGTCCTATGGATGAGGGCTTCCTAAAAAAATTTAGTGGGTGTTGCTGATATTTTTAAGGATTATTTTAACCTCGGAGGTCCCATGAATTTTCTAATGGAGTTCATGCTTAAATATTTAACCTCCACAATTTATGCAAGTTGGTTATCTCATCATATTTTTATTTGCATGGTCTATTAGGTAACTAAATAAATTTAAAAAAATAATCTAATTACAGGAATGTAAAGTTTTTATATGATTAACACGTGGCACAAAAAACCAAAATTGGTGGGGCAAATTGTAGCCCCCATCCTTTCAACCTGCTCAAATATGTAGCTATAAAGAGTAGTTGTCGCTACTTTTGAGGAAAAGATTCAATTTATTCCTGTAACAATATTATATTAGTTGATAGTACCTCCCGCTCCATAAAAAAAATCCTAAGACCCCCTTATGGAACCAAACCATTAGCTTTACAGATGTTCACACAATTCAGTCCCACATAGTGACCGACAAAGGTTCAACTATATAATGAACTCCTTTCTTCATTTTTGTAGGTTTTCTCTCGCTGTCCCTCTACAATTAATATCTTAGTGCTCTTGAGAGGCACATGTCTTTTTCTAAGGAATATAATGTTATAATCCTGAAGAGTCATGTCAGAACAAAGGTTGATAACAATTCCGTTAAGGTTACACTAGATGAAATGGAGGTATATATTTTTTGAATGATATTATCTTTCAATGCTTCAAACAAGAGACTATTTTAGCTATGATATATTTTATTTTATTTCCTTATGTAGTCTAATGCAATTTCAATATTAACTCATATGTTTAGACTCATGCAAAGTTTGCTTCTAGGCAGTAGTAAATGTTTGGGCTTGTAAATGAGAAACTTATGCTTGTTGTGGGTGATTCGGCGGGGACAATAAAAATATTTAACTTATGACATTCATATAGAAATTAAGAACATACAAAACTTGTTCAATAAGCAGACAATTTTTTCAATAATTTAAATTTTTAAAAGAATTTATTTTGGATCACTTGTTCAAAATGATTATTGATAAATAACTCATTAAAAATATTTCAAAAAAAAGATGTATTGATCAATTTGAAGACAACTAAAAATAAAATATCTAAATATAAGAATCTCTTAATTCATTCCAATGCATGTAACCCTTATACAAAATCAATGCAAAAATAAAATAATAATAGGTTGACCAAAGTATAACATATTGCATTAAGTGCAATTTATTATGCAAGAGAAGGGAGACAAGGAATCAACAACAACCATATGAAATTGACAACTTATGTTAATAATGCAAGTCATGACATTGAGTGGAATCTTGAAGACTTCCAATGAATATGTTATATCTTCTAAATATATTCATAATGAATATAAAAAGAAATCGACAATTGATCACTGTAGTTTTTTTTTTTTTTTTAAGGGTAAAAATGGCAGTGCCATTAGAACTTATATATTAAAATAAAACTGCTTCAAGGCCTCATAAGGGAAAGAAGCAGAAAGAAAACCCTTAATCCTTGGCCAATACATACAAATAGAGCAATATTATAGCAAGGGAGAAACAAAGGAGAATAGGAAGAGGGCATGAACTTTACATACGGTATGCAATTTCACTTTTGTCAAAATCTGTTACCATAGGAACAACAGGGATTGCTGACCATGCCGACCCAAGATACAGAGAATATGTGTTAATGGGGGCTTAACATCTATGGCCTGCCTTAAAAGTATTAGTATCTTACCACCTAGAATAATACAAAATTGGCAGTTTCTTACTTGTAGACCATTACGGCTGCTGCTGTCGATTCCCCTGTCATTGCTCGCTTCTGCCTTGGGAGTTTTTTAATTACACTGGAGATATCACTGATGGGGTAGACTCTGAGAGGCCAGATTCGACATATGCTATGATAGTAGACAATCTTTCAAAGAGCAGGAATGTTTTGGCCACCATACCATTTGGGAGAATATCCATTATTTTCAACATTTCTTTTCGCATCAGCTTCTGGTCTCACTCTTCTAGTGCCTACTTGAGTATGTCATACAGTTTTGCACACTCTTTCTTCTCTTCTAGCTGCTCAGGAGGAAAAAGGCCCCCAACCCATGCTTTTGATCCTTGTAGGTTGTACTTTTGTAATGCAATGTGGATTGCCTCAGCCGAAACACAATCAGGGTGAAGCACTTTGCTAGCCATATCTAAGAGTAAAGTATAATCAGGTAGCATGTCATACCAATTAGAGAGGAATACCAAGATGACCTGGGAGAGGTAGATGTACCTTGGCGTGTCTGGTAGCAGTATCTCATCCCCTATGATGCCTTTTATTGCATCCAGTATTTTGCTCGGCAAGACCTTAAACATCACCTGCATCTGCCTATCCATGTATGGCCCTGAAATGGGGTGTTCCCAATTCTTGACGTTCAAGCATATTCGTAGATTCTGTTCATGGTAGCCCATTGTGTATTTTCAGCCTAGTAACTTTTGAAAGGAAACTGGGTAGTGATTTAAGTGGAGGGATTAGGTATTTAAACTAGCTATTCACTTCTTTAATTAGCATGATGCCTATCACATGGGTCTGACCTATATAATAACTCCATTTAATTCCCATGAATTCCAGATTTTTAGAGATATTCTCTCTCTTGTGGATTTGGGCATATTTGGATGTAGAAAAGCATATCGTAGTTTCCATTTAATCCCCTTGTGTTGTAGATTCTGAGGATATTTGGTTTTCTGAGGAAATGTAAATACTCTGTTATAAGTCAGAAGGACAAGTATGTACCAGGGATGCCAACTCATCTTTATTTCGTGCGATTTTGCTTACCACCTTAAATTTACACTACTTCTTGATAGGGCATTGATGGCCCAAAAATGACTATTAGGGAATTTTTGTAGATTGCCTCGTGAGAGTGTATAGGCCTCGATTCCCCATAGGTCCTTTTCGTACCCTTCCCTGATTTCATATCCAACATGATTGATGTGTTGTATTTGGCACAAGTGGGATGATGTAATTTCCTACTACCCTGCCCTGAATACATATCCTGCATAGTGGTTGTGTTGTATTTGGCACATGTGAGATGAAGTAGTTTCCTGCTATCTTCTGTACTTGAGACCACTGATAAACTAGGGTGAAAGGCTTACAACACTTCCTCCTTAAGAAGTTTTGGTACTTCATTTACTTGTACCTAGACATGGTCTGATTCCCAATCTTCCACGCTATCATCTACCCCCAAATTTGCTAACCAATCTGTGAGTTTCTTACCTTCCCTATAGAAATGTGAGATTTTGTATGATGAGAACATGGGAAGGAGCTTTGTGACTTCCTTGAGGACATAATGGAGTTCCCAGTTAACCAACACTTTCATGGAAAGGTATGAGATAATGATCAGTGAATCTCCCTCTATATGCAGTTCAGAGACCCCCAAACGTAAAGCTTGTCTGACTCCACACAGGATAGCTCTATCTTCTGCTAGATTATTTGTCCCCTCTGGAAAGTTGCAATGTGCTACTATTACGACTGATTTTTCCCACCTCCTCAGCACAAAGCCCACACCTAATCTCCCAGGGCTGCCTTTGCACGCACCATCGAAGTTGAGTTTAATAAAATTTCCATCTAGAGGTCTCCATTTGTAATCTTTTCTAATCTGCTGCTTGGGCATTCTACCTATCAGAACTCCATGGAATGGAATGTGGATTTGTTTCCATTTGTTAAGAATTCCATTTTTTGAAGATGAGAATGTGGATGAGATTTTCTTAGTCTTTGCCACATGAGCATTCACCATTTCTGATATACTCGTTTCAGCGAAAATATAAACCTGTTCTACTAGAGAAGATTGGTGTCTGAATACTCTTTTGTTTCTTTCCCACCATATGTTCCACATTACTTCCGTCGGGGTTACTCCCCAAATACTAGAGAAGAAGGCCTCTTGGTGGGGGAGGGGCCACTGGATTAGAATCATCTTTAGGAATTTGTGGAGGGGGGCCTGCCACCCGAGTTTGTTTAGGCACCATTTCCATACATTTTGGGCAAAGTCACATCCAACCAAGAGATGGTCTGTGTCTTCTTCTACCAATCCACATATTGGGCATGGGAAGGAGTCCGTGATCCCCAACATTTTTAATCTTAAGCTTGTAAGTATCCTGTCTTGAATAGCGAGCCATGTAAATGCACCAATTTTTGGAAGAATTGCGTTGTACCATGCAAATTTGTGAATGGGGAGGCTTTGGTTTGGTATATATACCAGAGAATTATACCCCTCTTTGACTGTGTACCTACCCGATTTACTCTTTGTCCATATCAACCGATCCTTCTCCCCACTGATGGATAGGAATCTGTTCCTTAATATGTTTTGGAGCTCTAATTTTTCAATAGGAGGGATCGAGAGATGGGAGAAGTCTTTCCATTTGTACTTTCCATCTAGTAGAGTGAAGTAGTCATGAACCTTGACTCCCCATTCTTGTTCAAGCACTGTTCTGGCAGTTCGGAGATGTTGAATGGAAGAGAGTTTTTTATGGTTGTTCCACGAGTCTACCTAGAACAGTGCCTGTGAGCCTGAATTAATTTGCCATGACAGGTGGGGGAGGATAATGCTTCTACTGGTGATAATAAAGTTCCACATGATAGAGCCTAAGGGGGGGTTGGAAATTGAGAAGATTCTCTCTGAGGTGTCCGCGTCGAGGTATTTTGTCCTGATAAGTTGGCTCCAGAGGCTCTTGGGTCTGTCATATATTTTCCAAGATAGTTTGGCTCCCAGACTGACATTCCTCTCATGCAATTTATGAAAACCTAGGCCCCTATTGGATTTAGGTTTGCAAAAGTTTTTCTAGGACACCAGGGGAGTTTTTGCCTTATTATCAATGTTCCATTTCCAAATGAAGTGTTTTAAGAACTTGGATATTTTCTTTATCACCCCCGGGGGGCAAGGATGACAAACATTATATAATTTGGTATGGAGCTTAACACTGACTTCACTAGGAGGATTCGACCTACAAGGCATAGCCATCTAGCTTTCCACGAAGAGATCCTTTCTCTAATGCTTGTTACAACCCTATCCCAAAACACTGATTTTGCTTTGCCCTAGAAGAAAGGAATGCCCAGGTATTTACAAGGGGTATTAGCTGCTGAGAAGCCTAAAATTCGCTGGATGGTTTTAGCAGCTTTAGGATTGATGTTGAAGAGAAAAATTTTAGATTTAGTTTCGTTTAATTTTTGGCCTAATGCCTCACAGTATTCTGCCAGAGTGTCTTTAATAATTTTAGCCTCTTTAACACAACCTTTACCAAAGAGTAGTGAATCATCAACAAATAGGGTGTGTGAAATGGATAAGTGAGATTGTATCATGTTGATCCCCTCCCATAGGCCTAAAGCTTTTTTATGAGCAATGAGCCTGGCGAGACCCTCTGCTAAGATGATAAATAGGAATGGTGAGATAGAGTCCCCTTTTCTCACCCCTTGTGAAGAGGAGAAGTACCCACACGGGCTTCCATTAATCATTACTGAAAATTTAGCTCCTGATATGCAAGCTTGAATCCATTTAATCCATTTAGTGTGGAAACCCATTTTGGACATAATTGTAGACAAAAATTTCCAATCTAGCTTATCATAGGATTTAGTCATATCCAACTTAAGGATCATGGCATGCATGCCCTCTTCTTGGATAGTGTGCAACACTTCATGCACAATGAGGGCCCCTTCTAGTCTGTCTTTCCCTGGTACAAATCCACCCTGCTGCTCTGAGATGATTTTAGGGATTAATTTACCCAAGCGAGAGGCCATAGATTTAGATATAATCTTGTAAATCATGTTGCAGAGTGCTATTGGTCGAAAGTCTGCAAAGGTTTGCAGGTGTTGAAATTTTTGGATGAGTGTGATCATTGTGTTATTAAACTGCTTGAGCATGTAGGAGTTTTTTCTAGAGTCTTCCGCTGCTTTCAATATGTCTAGACCCATAAAATCCCAGTAGTTTTGGAAGAAGAAGGGAGTGAAACCATCCGGTCGTGGTGCTTTGTCTGTGTCTATGGAAAAGATGATGAATCTGATTTCTTCTAAGGTGAAGGGTGCAAGCAAAGCCAAGTTTTCCGAGGGAGAGACCAAAGTAGGGATATGGTTAATTATTGGGGGAACGTGCTGGCTCTGATTTTCTTCACCATTTATTGTAAGTAGATTGGAGACATATCTTACCGCCTCCATTTGGATATCTCTATTCTGATTGAGGATAAGACCATTATTATCTTTAATTTGAAAAATCATGTTTCTATGTCTTTTGACTTTGGCTGACATGTGGAAAAAGGCTGTGTTTCTATCTCCATCTCGGAGCCATAATTCTCTGGATGTCTGCCTCCATTAGATTTCTTCTCTACTAAGCACCTCTTCTAACTGGCTTGTAATCCTTTTTTGTTCCTCATATATTTTGGTTGACATACCCTTGCTGAGGATACTATCTGTAATGTCTTCGAGTTTCCTTTGAAGATCAGCTTTTTGTTTAAAAATGTTTCCAAAGGATCTTTTATTCCATTGTTTAATATTTTGTTTCATGAAGACTAGCTTCTTAGAAAGCTTAAACATAGTTGTGCCAGTAATGCGTGGGGCATTGGACCACCAATTTTGCGGTAATGTGAGGAAGTGTGGATCCCTGAACCATATTTTTTCCAATTTGAAATATGGCCAAGGGCGATTATTGGAGATGGCTGCTTGCATTTGTGTTGTGATAGCAAAATGGTCTGACCCTATTAGAGATAGGATCAAAGATTGACAGGTCCCGTGATCCTGTAGCCAGAGAGAGTTTAGTAAAAACCTGTCTAATCTAGAGCCCACAAAGTGAATGTCTTGTCTTTTATTAGACCAGGTAATACAGCCATTTGAGGGGACGCAGTCAAGAAGTTGATTACTATCAATAAAATCCGTGAAGTCATCAGTGAATTTTGGAGATGGGTTTGCTCCCACCATTTTGTCTTGCTTGCTCAGGATTGCATTGAAGTCCCCTCCCAGGATAATTTTCTTATCATTCAGGCCTAGCAAAAGCTTAGATAGGAGTGACCAAAGCCTTGTTCTCCCTAAGACTGAGATAGGAGCATAAACATTAATGATTATAAAGGAGAGGGAGAATATTGAAACTTCAGCCACCATCCAGTTTGCATTTTGAGAAATCATGTTGATTTAGCGTTTGTTTCTGTTCCATAGTAGTGCTAGTCCCCCTGAGGCTCCAGTTGCTGTCAAAAGACCAAAATCCCATTTTTTCCAAGAAGAGAATAGTTTATTCCCTGCCTCTTTTGATAGTTTGGTCTCTTGAAGTAGAATCCAGTCAGCTCCTCCACTTTGACCTAGTATTTTGCCAAGCGTACTTTGTTAGGGGTGTTAAGCCCTCTAACATTCCACGATAATAGCCTCATATTTTTTTCAGAGGGAAGCTCACCCTCCTACTTACTGTTAATTGTTTATAGATTAAGTCTGAAGCCTCTACCTTGCATCTCCTTGGGGTCAGCTGGAAGCTGATGGTTAGTTGGGTACCAATAGCAATTTCCTCTTGAGTTTTTCTCACCCTAGTAGGTCTACCCCTTCATCTCTTAATAGAGACTAGTTTAGCTACCTTTGAAGGGTCTAATTCAGATTGATAGATTGCACAGTGTTCAAAATTACCCATTTGGCCATCTTCCATTGTTTCGATGATCTCCAGCTCATGAGGGGGGTGGTCAGTTCCAATTGGTTCTACTAGAACCTGATTAGAATCTGGGGGCAGACCATCTAATTTGTTATCAACAATTTCCACCAATAGGGAGTCTACAAACAGGTCCATATCCATGTCCATATTATCTAAACAAGTATCCGGATCCATGATTGAACATGGGAGGACTCTTGACGGAGGGGGAAATGCTGGCTTGCGGAGCAAAGGTGCTAGGGGCTTGCTGCTAAGACCAAGTTTGGGAGGCAACTATTCTTTTCATGTCCCAGAGAGGTGGCCAAGGTAATGGGTTTGGGGAAGGTCGCCGAGGTCAACCATAATGTCATTGGCCTTGGGCTCAAGCACGTTTAGCGGACGAGATGGGGGAAGGGTTTTGTTGTGTAAAGTATGGTCATAAGAAGGATAGTGCAAGGTGAGGGACCCCTGGTGAGAAAGTTGGGAGTCACTTGGAGCTCTCAGACAAAGAGTCTTATTTGGGCCCTGAAAGGTAAAAAATAGCCACAGAAAATAATACAGGGTGAGAAAAAACTCTGAGATAATGAGGCCCACATCAGAAGTGGGGGGAATCCCAGTAGGATTCTCTTTCCTAGCCCCTTGCAGATTGCCTGGAGTGGATTTCTTGATCTTCCTTGAGAGTGAACACAGATGGAGGTTAGAAATAGGGTCTATATATACTTCAATATCCCCCTGATTGGAGTCTTGGCATTGGAAGTTGAAATTGCCCAACATATCTTATCTCTGTAGGACCACACTGGCTTCCTCAACTACAAGTTTCTGTGACCAAACACACCATTTTGATTTGATTATAAGGGAAGATGGAAAGTCCTTCATCTGGTCAATAAGGAGGCATACTCTGACCTCCTTATTGGTGTACTCAAAAGGTAAGAGATCATGGAAAATAAAGATCCCCACTCTGTTTTCCAATACTTCAATGATCTCTGGATCCCTATACTCGAGAGGTAGTTCCAAGAGGGAGATCCAGAAAGGTAGGAAATGACATGTCTCAGCTTGAATGGAGAGGTTAGGGGACCATTCCATTGTGTATAGCCCTTATCCCAAGCAGAACCAACCTTTTTCTTTGTGAACCGAGTCCCTAGAGGATTTGGAATCGAAAAGGGCCACAAAGTAGTTGGATTCTAAGTCAAGCATAAAGAAATTTTGCAGACCCACCCAAGATTTGAGAGCCCATGCCTTAACTTGCAAAAAAGATAGCAAAGGGTTTGAGCAGGTACCTACCAGTGTTGATTGACAGAGTATAGAAATCTGCTGGTAGAGCATATGTTCTGGAAGAATAATAGATGTATCTAATTTATCCTTGGTTAGCCATTTCTCAGGGTCGGGGCCCTCTTTCCTTCTCCAGACAAGGTTAGGTCTACCTGATTTTGGATTGAAGGGGGCTCTGAATTGGAGGGGTTCTTCTGTATCTAGTTCTGAGCGCATGTCCTTGGGCAGAAGAACTATCTCTTCATTCAGAGATCCTGACAGGGTTTCATTATAGATGTCGAAGATAGGTTGTTTCTCCTTACTGAGTTTTGGCCTTGGTTTCCCAGCTGCCTTTAAATTCCTCTGGGGTTTGGGCTTTTCCCGCCCAAATTGGTTTTTGAAATTTAATCCATGGGGGCCTGAAGCAGAGGGGGGTTGGTGAGTGGCAAGGGGAAACTCGAAGTCTCTCCTTTCTCATAGAAGATGAAGCCCTGGAAGTCCCCATGGGGGGTTGTAAGGGGAGGGGTCCCCACTTTCTTTTTTCCCTTAGAGAGGGCCCTTTGGTGTATATCTTTGAGGGCAGGGGGTCCTTCTAGCACCAGATCAAGATTCTACTTATGCCTCTGCATGCCTTTCTTTTTGATGTGGAATCAAGGGTTTACAAATATTGGTTTAGCAAGTTGGACCATGACCTTGCCAGAGAAGATCTGCAAGGGGTTCATATTTGCTAAAGAATTTGACAATTTCTGGTTGGGTGCAGATCTATATTTACGTGCAAATTTGACACTCTAAAGGCCCAGGTTTGGACCCTCTACTTGATTATAGACCCATTGGATATATGGCCTCTGTCTTAAAATATGCATAAAATCTTTGCCCTCTGCCAAAACATTAGGAGTATTACGTACCCTTTGAAGTTGTCTGCCTTAATGGGGAAAAACATTGCTCTAAGTTTTCCATCCATCTAGGGTTGGTTTCTACCAGACTCACTAGTTATTCTTCTGCCAAACACGCTAGTGGTTGCATGTCACCTAGTAGTCGCTCCATCGCTCCGTTTTCATTAACTTGGAAATATTTATAACTCCGTCGCTAATATAACTAGAGTTCTATTATGAGCTCATTCCAAGTGTTCCTTTAATATGCCCCTAGATTAACAACATGAGATAAGGCCCAAATGATTTCTTCCTACCAGTTGTTGCTTGTCCTTATGATGTTACACAATCTCCCACATATTATTTTTCTCAATTGAATGCATCTCTTTAATTATAACATCCTACTTCCTCAACACTTAACAGAGAATGTAGATGAACATTTTGGAATGTCTGGGTTGTAAGGTAGCTTCACTCCTATATACCTATCTTGTTCTCTTGCTCATGGTGAAGGAAGTCTCTAATGAATTTTAGAGCTCCATACTGGAAAAATGCAGAAAAAACTGGCTGGTTGGAAAGGTAAGGTCCTCAGTAATGCTGGAAAACTTCAATTGCTTTCAGCAGACCTCCAAGGTATTCTTTTTTATTTCCTTATCTCTTTTCAAAATAAATGATAGAACAATGAAGAAACTGGAGAAAATCTAGAGAAACTTTCTTTGGTCAGGGATGGAGGAAAAGACTAGAATGAACCTGGTCAACTGGGATACTGTCTATCAACCGAAGCTAGTGTGAGGGCTAGGCGTGAGAAAAATTAAGGACCTGAATAAGGCTCATATATCTAAAATGGGCTGGCAGCTCTTTAGAGGAACTTCTAGGTGGAGCAGAATTATGAGGGCCGAATACTTCTACAATGACCAATTCCCCTACGGTCAAAATTTAACCTCTGGCTCAAAAATCTTGAATTTCATTTATAAAAGTAAAGGTAGTCTTTTCAAAGGTTTAAAATGAGTGTCAGAAATGTCACCTAGACATGTTTTTGGGAAGATTGGTGGGTGGGGGATAAATCCCTCAGATGGGAAAAGTTTGGACTAGTCAAGGATAGATTGATTTCTCATTTTGGAGGTAAAGTCAAGGACTATATCTCTCAAGGTAAGAAATGGAAAGTTCTCGTTGATACTTTTCAACATCAGACTCAAGTGCCACCTTCTATAAAAGAAATTCAAAATCTTCTTGATAGCGTCAGGATTCCTATATCCCGTGTTGAGGAAAAAGTCATTTAGTGTCATAACAAATCGGGGGAAATAACGGTGAAATATGTTTATCAAATCAACTTAAACACAGTGAAGATGAAAAGTGCCAGGGGAAAGTCTGGATTCCCCATTTAATCCCCAAGATCAATTTCTTCTGGTGGAAAACCCTCCATCGTAAAATTCTTACGTTGGATAACCTCCAGAAAAGAGGAGTTCATTTAGTCAATAGATGTGCTCTATGAAAAATACATGCTGAGTCTATCAATCACATTTTTATCCATTCTCCATATGTGACTCTGGTCTAGACCAAAATTATGAACATTATGAGATTGAATTGGGTCTTCATGGAGGACTTGGACCAATTCATTTGCAACTGGGGGAACCTCGCAGAGGACCCACTTATCAACACCCTTTGGAGGCTGCTACCCCCGCATGTTTGTTGGAGCTTATGGAAGGAAATGAATAACCGGGTGTTCAAAGGGGAGGAAAAAGATGCTAATAGGATGGTAAGACTGGCTGTGAATCTGCTAAAGGAAAACCTTTGTACCTGCCATTGGAAAACCCCCCCTCCCCCCGCCCCCAAGGTTTTTGATTATTTGGTGGCTAAGGACTGGAAGCTACCTCCCTCCATCTATGAGTTTGACTGCTCTAGGCTTCTAGTGAGATGGAATACCAAGTGGTTCCCCCCAGAGGAAAATTTCACCAAATTGAATTTTGACAGAGCTGCCTCCAAAGGATCTGCTGTGGGTGGAGGTATCTTCCGAGATAAAAATGGAAAAATGATCATTGCTTATGCAATAAACCTTGGATCAGGATTAAATAACGTGGCACAAATCTCAGCCCTATTTTGGGGCCTAAAGATGGTGGTTACATTGGGAGTTAAAAAGATGGTCATAGAGCGGGACTCCAAAATTATCATTGAAATAGTTAAGGGAAACTTTAAAGCTAGTTGGAGATTGTCTAATGTGTTGTACGACATCTGGTCGCTGCTCCCCAGATTTGAAGATTTTAAATTACAAAACATTTTCTAGGAAGGAAATGTGGTGGTTGACAAGCTGGCAACCACGGGGCTTAATCAACAAGGCCTAAGATGATGGTGAAACTTGGGCTCCCTTTCCAAGCAAACAACGTCGTTTGTCAAAAAAGAAAGCATTTAACCTATGGAGTACAAAGACGATTTTGATTGGATGGGAGAGGTGGCGGACAAGATCATGAGGATTGGGCTAAATTTAAATTTTTAAAAAGTGATAGGGATGGATTTTAATATTTTTAGAAATCTGAAAAGACGGGCTCTTAATTCTAATTTCAGAAAATGTACGAGCTTTTTCAAATTTGAAGCTGACGTGGGGAAAAGTGCGAGGCCAAAAAAGATTTACAAGACAAATGGTGTTAAGTGGTGCATTAATCATGGGAAAAGAAATCATATCATGATACGTGAAGGCTCTGTAATTACTCTGGCTAACCATGTGATCAGTACTCACCAATTCATTAAAACATCAAATATTATTCTGACCTAGTTTTTCACCTTGTGTATTTCCACCCTATGGTGTTGTGTTTGCATTCTCTACAAGAATCTGGTTAAGTGGGTGCTGGGAAGAGGTGCAAAAGGTGGAATGTTGGTGGAGATACAGGAAAAGGTGAATCTTGAGTATAGCTCCGATATGGGTGGTGATATGGTGAGGGTGGAACCCTCTAGGATTGAGGCTGGATTTTTAAAAAAATAGTCTGCGGTGACCTATCTGAAGGAGGGTGGGTTCTATCCTTTTATTGAAGATATGGGAGGATGCGATGAAATTATCTCCATGCAACTAGTAAAAACTTGGATAGAGTGCAAAGTTACTATAAATGGTATTACCTTTAAGGTAAATGAAGAAGTTATAGCCCAGGCTATGGGGCTTTCCATAGATGGGAAGAAGTGGAAAAAAATTATGAAGAGCCATGATGATTCTGGTAAATCATGATTCTTCAAGAAATTAGAGGTCCCGGTTCCAATCTGTGGAGGATTCAAAAGGGAGGAGCTGCAAAAACCATGGAATGATGTTTGCCTCATCCTCATGAAGTTTATCACCCTAGAAGCCCACTTTGACACCTGCTATAACTACCACTTTCTCCTATTAAACCATTTCAGGTACAATGATACTATCTCCTTCCCCTTTTACCTGCTTCACTCCCTTGAAGCTATGGTTTTGGATGTGAGGGAAAGTTAAAACCCATGCAGAACTATTGCATTCTCCATCAAGGGCTTATTCTCTACATTTACAATTTCCACCTTGCATTGTGTCCCCCTAGAATTGTTTCTTTACAGGGTATTACCAAGCCGGTTGTGAAGGGCCCTGAGGAGGTGACAGTTGCCCATTCTAACTCCTCATCTTCCTCCAAAACCAAAGATAAAAGCTAAGAATACCAATGCAGGGTCCACGGGTGGTACCCAAATCACTATGAGTCTAAGGAGGAGGAGGAAGACAATGATAGCAGAAGGAGGTTCCACAAAATTGCTAACACCCACTTCGAACAGAAAGCGGTTAAGAAGCATTACATTGAATATGAGGAGGAAGAGGAAGATTCAGAGAAGGAGGAGGAAAAAAATATTTACACTAGTGGGAACAATAAAAAGGGGAATTAAAGCAAGATCAAGGAGAGAGAAAAAGGGAAAGACCCTCAAGATCTAGATGGGGAAGAGAAGAGTCATGACTCTCCCCAAATTTTGACAAGATTCACTTTGCCCACCATGGACCTCTAAAAGAAGAATTTATTTGAAGATAAGACCGAGGACTCACAGCCCATTTCCCTATTTCCAATAGACCCCCAGGTGATGGCTGAGGAACCCAAGGTGGATGGTGAAATCAAAGATGAGACACTGAAGGCCAAGGAAGTGGAGACCAAGAGCATGCGGAACACGATGAGTGAAATATCCCAACTCCAAAAGGATATTAAAGCTCTTTAGACTTCCTCCCTGGATTCATTCTCAAAGATGGATCTATGTGAGGTCAAGGAGGAAATAAAAAAATTGGGTTAGAGCTTCAACAGGGTGGCTGGTTTCATGGTCAAGGTTATGCATTTGGTGGAAATCACGCTCTAGTTGCTGCAAATAGTGAAGCCGTCTACCCAAGGGGAGGAACACACAGAATGTTGGAAATATAGATGGAGTAACTGAGAGGGGAGGGGTGAATCAGTTACCACAAAAATAAATCCACAAGTCCCTTAGATGTATTTAATATATACTGCTGTTACTCGGTAGATTAACTTATTATTGTTCATTAAACATTCACAGTTATTGACATGCATAAATCAAATATCATAAACACAAGTGACACCAGATATAACATGGAAACCCAATTTGGGAAAACCACCAATGCAACTAGTTACTGATTTTCACTCTTCTGAAGTGAGCCCTGTTAGAAGCCAACCCTGTTAAAGGTTACAAAACACACTGTTAG
>MU227013.1:197618-210879 GCA_018584345.1 Thuja plicata
TCCTGCAAGCACCAAAAGCTCTGATACCAATTGTTGGAAATATAGATGGAGTAACTGAGAGGGGAGGGGTGAATCAATTACCACAAAAATAAATCCACAAGTCCCTTAGATGTCTTTAATATATACTACTGTTACAAGGTAGATTAACTTATTATTGTTCATTAAACATTCACAGTTATTGACATGCATAAATCAAATAGAATAAACACAAGTGACACCAGATATAACGTGGAAACCCAATTTGGGAAAACCACCAATGCAACTAGTTACTGATTTTCACTCTTCTAAAGTGAGCCCTGTTAGGAGCCAACCCTGTTAAAGGTTACAAAAACACACTGTTAGGTGTGACCCTGTTAAAGGATTTAATCACCCTGCTAGGAGTGGCCTTGTGAGAGGTCTTTAGAGAAATTCAACTAAATTTTCACCTTGTTAGAGGATTTATGAAATGGTTGTTAAACCAAATCTGCTAAGAGATTTTAGTATCACTGTTACAATGGTTAGAAAGCAACAATGAAGTGATCTGAATTAGATGCAACTTATCTTGCTGATACAGATCTTTGTTCTACTCCAATAGATCCTTACTGATCACATATATCTTTGTAGCACCTCAAGGATATCTCTAATCCTTCATCAGAATTCGCACATTCCTTCTGCTTTTTCACATTTCCACACTTCTCACACTCTCTTTGAATTCGCAACTTGATCTTTCATATATACCCTTCGAGTTATCAAGTCGGACCAATAAAAAATTTCAATTAATAAATATTACATTGGTCGGCTGAATAAACATTTACAAATAATATCCTTCGCAGGCCGACAACATTGTCCAGAAATGATATTCTAGTGTTGACCAACAGATGCTCGGTGAACACTGCAGATTCTGCGAAAATCCTTTGGTAACCAAGTGAACTCAGTAAGCACTGACTTTCCTTCACATTTTCTTTGATGACCGACTGAATTTCCTTTGTCGACCGGGAGAACTCGGTAGTAAATAACTTCTCGGTATAGTATTCTGGAGCACTTGGTAGACTCTGTAAATAGCTTATCTTACCGACTGAGCTCGGTAAACTCGGTTAACTACCTTGCTGAACATTCTGAGCTTGGTAGACTCTGTCTGATGACTGATATGACATTTGTGTAACATCAAGGACAATACACAATTAAACAATTGTTTCCAACATGGACAAGAAGCTATTGCAATTCCTTGCAGAGGGTTGGCTCAAGCTACAGCTAGAAAGTGGGGGTAAAAACCACAATTAGCCTTTTTCTTTTTCCATGCTTTTCTTTTTTGTTGGTTTCTATTGGCTAGCCACTGAGGGCCTTGTTGTGATTCTGCTGAACTCTTGCTACTAGTTTCAAACTAATTCCTGCTTTAATTTTAATCATAATTACTTATATACTTACTTTCACAGACTGGTTACCAACTTCAAGGTGAAGCTGGGGTCTGTTAGGGGCAGCAGGCTAGTTACTAGCTTCATGTTGGAGTTGGGGCCTATTAGTTTTACTTTTTAGTTTTTGATTTTTAAAAATGTATTGGCTGAGGGTGTGGTGACCTCCGTGATGTGTTGGTAATCTACTGGTAGTCTGCACTTCTCATGTTGGCTATGCCTATTCAGGCCAGTCCCCTTCTCTTGGCTGCTTTTTTAATCAAAAACATCTATTGATCCTTCAACAAAATCTCACTCATAATTTTGACCACTAACTACTTCACAAAAAACTAATTGTCTTCTTTCAACTTCACTATATTTGTCTCCTACTATGATGCATTACGAAATGATCTCCATTTGAACTTAAAATTATTGATTTCTAGCTTCATTAAGCCTATAGAAAGAATTGGATCTAACTCCCTCATGCAACTACATATTAGTTTGGTAGACTGTATTTTGCAGCTTTTACAAAGTATAGGATCATTCTGAGACTTCACTCATGGTAGGGATCACATTTTCTTTGAACAAAACAATCTTCCAATCTCATCGACCATGAATTCTTATACATTAGATCTCCTATCTTTCTGGATAATTTTTGTCATTAATTATGAGGTTGTAAAAAAACCTTGATTCCTTTTGTTGGATTTCATATACCATCAACTTGGATGTCATACTTTGAGACTATCTTAAAATTTTTCAGAGGTGGCTTCAAACATTGGGAAACTTATTCCTTTCAAAATATTTGATCTCCTACATTTGAGATTTGACTTCACCATTTTGGGAGGTGGCACTTGCATTGATAGTAGGATTGTCTTCACCCTTCCATTGTACATTTGCATGCATGCCTTCAATTTGATACATTGTCATTCTTTTTCAAATTTTATTGTCCTACTTTTTAAAGTTGACATTCATTTGCAATCTTTGGTGGCAATGGTTGTCCTAGTTATTTATTTCATGACAAGAGAGTGTATAGCTTTTTGGTAAAGGAGTTTTCCAACAAATTATCTTCAAGAGATATTGTTTTATGCAAGAACAATGTTATTCATTAAATTGTATGTAAATAAAAATGTGAATTTACTTACATTATCATTATTTTTTTTAAATTTTGTTGTTATTTCATTTTTATGATTTCTTTTCTTATCATTCATTGTGATAATGGATAATATTTTAAATCAATTGATAACATTCATGATACACATGGTTTATGTACCTCATAATATTATAGATGGGATTTGAACTTTCACAAAAAAATATAGTAAGTCAAATTTGGACCAAAGATGGGATTGTTGTATAAGGGTTATCAGCCAGTTGGTAGAACACATAATTGTAATGAAGGTTCTAGGTTTGAGTCCTAGTTTAATCATGAAAAATAGAAAATAGTATTAGAGTTAGTCCACACTATGATCCCCAAGCACCTAACATGGCTTAAGTATAGTATTGGTAATAAGTCAAATGTAGATCAAAGATATGTTGGTCCACTAAGGACAATTAGCTCGGTACAACAATCTAGCAATTAGAAGATCCTACGTTTGAATTCTAAGTGAAATTATATTCAAGAGATATTGTTTTGTGCAAGAAAAATGTTATTCATTAAGTTATATATAAATAAAAATGTGAATTTACTTACATTATCATTATTTTTTTTAAATTTTGTTGTTCTGGTTAAGTAAAAATAGGTTTTACAAGGACCCGAAACCTTTACACAGTAATAAAGTTTAGCAGGTTTTACAAGGACCTGAAACCTAAAGAGTTAAAACAAATATTCAACAAAGGAGCAAAAAATAGCTGTGCGTGAACACCTATAAAGGAAAGGAAACAGGAAAACAAGCAACTAAACCAAAAGAAGTCCCATAGATACAACATTAAAAATAGGGACAACAAAAACTGCCAAAGGGAAGGAAAATAGGATAGCTACATTCCATGCACCAGCTCCTCCGCTTCAATGATCATAAGCTACATATTGCTGACTGAAGTCTTGAGCTCCACAATATCTTTTTCCTCCTTAGGACTGTTCTTCTTAGTACTAGCTCTAGTGCGCAATCCCAAGCCAATTCCCTCTTTGATCTCTCTGCTTTCCTTCTCTTTTTTATCCCTATCCATTTTGTCCATCAGAATCTGTGCATGACCACAATAAGCCTTGAGACTGATAAGACATTTTTCCCCAATTTTTTTAACAGTGGCCTCCAACCTCTCCACCTTAGTGTTCAGATTCGTAATCTGCTCATCATTACTCTCTTTCTTAGCCCTGTCTTGGATGTCTTTGATATTTCTCTCCATTATCCCCACTTTATTAACAAATTTTTCCTGGGCTTCATAATTCCCTACCACTTCTTTCATTTCATTTAGACAAACAGCCACTGGTTTTTCCCCAATACCCATACTATTAAGAATATTTATTTTGGCTTTTATAATATCAACTTCTTTTTTCAAATTATTTTGATCATCAATCAGATTGCTTACCAGACCAGTGAAACCCACAATGTAATCTTTATTGTCCACAGAGAAAAATTTCCCCACTGTGTCCACATTTTCATGGAAATAACTTTCCTTACGCCCCGAATCTTCATCAATTCTGTTGTTATTTTCATCTTTTTCTTCTTCCTGCTTCTTCTCTTCAATTTTCTCCCTAAGACAAGTGTCTTCATTACCCTTATCTTTTCTCTCCTCCTTGTTCTCCACTTTCTCCTTATCCTCCTTGTTCTCCTCTATTTTTTCCTTTAAATATTCCTCATCTAAAGTAACATTAATTCTCCTCTTACTAGAGTGGCTATTCTTATGAGTAATTTTAACTTTCTCCTTACCCTCCCTGCATTTCCTTTTTTTATCCTCCTTTTTCTCCTCCTCAAAATCAGTCTTTGTTTCCGACTCCTCATTCTGAGTCTTCTTCTTTGTTATATTTTATCCCTTTTCCTTTCCGCTTCCCTCCCCAATCTCCTCATCACTATCCTTCTCCGTTTCCAACCCTTCAGAGCAGGGTTTCTTCTGGTTTTTAGAAACACCCTTTCTATTAGATTTAGGGGTTTTAAACCTTTTGGAATCCTCTTCACTCTCTGTTTCTTCCCCATATATACTTTCATCTTCATCCCCATCTGTCTCTTCTTCCTCCTTCAAAATTTTCTTTCCCAATGACCTTTCCACTTTTTTAGATTTCAGCACCTCATATATGAGAAGCATAAGCCCTTGGTGGGATGCATGATCCCCCTTCAAATCTTTCCATAAACTAGATATGGTAGTATCTAACGAACTAAGCAGGTAGTAAGGTAAACTAACTTTAACCTTATGCCTAAAATGGTTTAATAACATGAAATGGTGCCCATATGCCCTAGTAAACCTACCATCTAGAGTGACATAACTAATTATCACATAAAGGAAATACCTCCAGGGTCTGGAAATGCACTTTAGATTGTGGTAGGAAGCATCAATCTTGACTATTCTATTCTTTTCCTTCTCATCCTCCAGGAAAGTCTCCCAAGATTTAGCTAAGATAAATATATCTCTATAAAACTTAATACCATCCATACCCATTCCAGTAGCTTCAGCGATGATCTCCTCCGTAACCTCCATATACTGATCACTAACTAGAATCTTGCCCTCTTTCCAAGTTTTCATGAAGATCCTAGTGATAGAAGGATTCCTACCATGTAGCCATTCTAGGAAAATAGCCAGCCCAACCTCTTTCACAATTTTCCAAACTCTCTGCTTTTTCTTCCAACTATTACGGTTAACAAGCTCAACTATTTTCTTGTTTCCTCCCATTTTCTTAATCTGGTTGCAACAAATTTTACTATTATGACTGAAGAAAATGCCAAAATGAATATTTCATAATGCCAAAAGGACCTAGAAAGCGTGCCAATTCCAGCTTGCAATCAAAATAGAGTACTTACCACTTCGAAGGTAATAATGACACATCACCTCCTTATTAATGATTTTAAAACAACTTACCATTTTTAATAATTTTTTGACGGCTCCTCAATCGATCCATCTTAAGAAATAATTTTTCTTGAGATGGCACATCATTTCCATCATCCCACTGTGCCACCTCATCACTCTAACACGCATTAGTCACCACCCAGTCAGCGACACCATTAACCTAACGGTAATTATGGGCAATAATACAATTTTCAAAAGAGCACATAATATGTTTGGCTTTTTGAATAATATTTTATATAGTCCACGAGGCGGGAGTGTCATTGTTTAAACATTTGACTATGTTGAGAGAATCCCCTTCTAACCAGACTTTAGTGCTACCTCTTTCTTTAGCTAAAATATGACCTTGAAGAGTCGCACAGGCTTCTACAAGATGATTAGTTTGATTATCGATAGGGATAGCCTTTATACATGTACAGACACCATTTTCATCTCTCATGACAATGCCACATCTTGCTACCCCCAGATTGCCATTAGAGGCACCATCAAGATTGATTTTGTGACATCTCTTTTTTCCACAATCCCATCTAACATCCTCTCTTTTAGTTTTCTTGTCCTTTTTTTGGAATTGCCATTGATTTTCCAATTTGTGAATAGGGAAACATCGTTCTCATGTAGAGGTTCTAACACTTTATCCTTTAACATAAGATTATCTTTTATGGCTCTCTTAATCTTAAAGAAAACCTCCTTTCCACTAGTAATCTTGTCTCTGAACACTCTAGCATTTCTTTCCCTCCACACTCCCCAAAAAACATCGGGTAGGAAAAAATTCTAGATCTTAACAACTGTGTCATGCTTTGAAGGATAGATCCAAGATTTAAAAAGATTCTCCAGATTATCAGGAAAAACCCACTCAATATTAAGGACCTGGGAAAAAGATCCCAAATCTTTCTAACAAACGGGCAGTGGATGAAGATATGTCCCACAATTTCCTCCTCTTGCTCGCAAAGATAGCACCTATTAACAATAGTCATACCTCTTTTTATGAGATTTTCAGTTGTCAAAATTTTATTTTGCATCATTAATAGGAAAAAAACATAAATTTTAGGAATGATGTTTTTATCCCAAAATTTTTCCTAAAAAGGTTCAATAAGGTCTTCAAACTCCAAATGGTACAGAGAAGAGATAGTTAAGTAACCATCATTACTATGTTTCCAAACAATCCTGTCCTCTTCCTCAATCAAATTGATTGAGATGAGAATTTTGTTAAGATGACCCAGTCTTATATTGATGATAGATAAATCTTTCCAGTGACTGCTTTCCCAATAGTCTTCAACTTTCCTTCCAAAAATACTTTTACACTGATTCTCAAAGATGCACCATTCAGGGCATTCCTTGAGGGGGGAATTAAGAATCCACTCATCATTCCAAAAAAGAACTTTTCTACCATTTCCCACTTTCCACTTAATTCCTTTTTAAATTCTAGATTTATTTTTCATAACATTTTTCCATATGAAAGATCCAACCCTTTCCCTATCCTCATTCAGAAAGGCATCAAGATTAGGCCTGTCCTTATTATACTTGTTATCCCATATAAGAGTCCATTCTCCTATAGAGTTAAAGTATCTCCATATAAATTTAGTGAGGAGATTCTTATTCAAGTTCTTAATTCTTCTTAGCCCTAGGCCCCCTTTCTTGATCGGACAACAAACTTTGTCCTAGTCTATAAGCGCTATCCTTTTTTTTTCCATCCCTGTCCACAGAAACTATTTTTAAATTTTTTTAATGGCTTCACCAAACTTTTTGGGGATTTTAAAAATTATCAAAGCATAAAGAGGAAGACCTTGAAGAGTAGCTCTAAGAATCTAGATTTTAATCGCTTGACTTAGTAGCATCCCTTTCCATCCTACAAGTTTACTGTGAAATTTTTCCACTAAGGAGATCCAAAAAGTATCAGGAGGTTCTAAATAGAGAGGGAGACCAAGATAAGTACCAAGCATAGTTCCCAAGTCACATCCTAATATCTTAATGATTCTCATCTTTCTTCTGTCTGGGACATTGAAAATTTATGCCAAACTTTCTCCCTAGTTTATAATCTAGCCAAAAGCTTTCCCATAATTATTCAAATCTTTCTTAATATTACTATTAGTTTTAACCGAATAATATACAAACTACTGATGAGAGAAAACTTGGTTCTCTGAGGATGGTTTTAAAAATTAATGTCACCTTTCCTCACCTGATTCTCCATGTACCTTCCCATGCATTCGGCCATGAGGATGAAGAACATAGGGGACAGGGGATCACCCTGTCTTAGTCCCCTTGAAGATTTAAAGAATGAGGTAGGAGACCCATTAACCAAAAACAAAAAAGTAGGAGAGGAAATAAGCTGGACAATGAGATCTATACATTTACTATTAAATCCAAAAGCCTTCAGGACTTGCACCAAAAAATCCCAGTCCACTCTGTCATAGTCTTTAGACATATCCAATTTCAAAAGAAGGCCCTCCTTCCTAGACATCACTAGAGAATGAGCATTTTCATGGATAGTAATTATGGAGTCCATGATTTGTCTCCTCGACACAAAACCATTTTGTTGCCAGGAAATCAAAGAAGGGAGAATCGCAAAAATCCTAGTGGTAAGAACCTTAGAAATAATTTTGTAAACAAAATTGCACAAACTAATAAGTCTAAACTGATCCATCTTATCTGCTCCTTGTTTCTTAGTGATAAGGGATATAAAAGTACCATTCAGCTCCTTCAGAAGTTTTCTGGTTTCGAAACTCTCTTTCACCGCATTGGTAACTTCCTTTTCAATAATATGCCTGCAATATTGGAAGAATAACATAGGAAAACCATCCAGCCCTGGGGATCTTTCTCCTTCAAAAGAAAAGACAACCTTTTTTTATCTTAGAGTTAGAAGGGATAGAATTTAGCCCGGCATTTTGGTTTTTATTAAGAATAATTGGCATGCACTTCAGAAATTTATTTTGTTCCTCCTTGTTGAGCTCACTATCCTTTTGCAGCAAACTTTGAAAGTAGTTTTTCACCTCCAATCTGATTTCCTCCTCATTATTAGAAATAGTTCCACTAATGTTTAACTTAGAAATCCTATTAGCCATTATGTGTTTTAAATTTTTCATAAAGAAATACTTAGTATTTCTATCTCCCTCCTTCAAGAAAATCTTTCTTGATTTATGTCTCCAAAAAGTTTCTTCTTTTACAATGATGTTATGCATCTCGACCAAATTCTCACTCTCTTGATCTATTGAAATATAAGCATAACCATCCTTTTGGATGCTCTTCTACATTTCCTTAATCTCTAAACTGACACTAGCCTTAGTAGTAAATATATTGCCAAAAGTCTCTTTGTTCTACGCTTTGATATTATCCTTGACATTTTTAAGTTTTTTAGCTAGGATAAACATAGTAGTTCCCTTTATATTTATTGTCCACCACTCCTCTATCCTTTGTTCAATTTATGGATGCAAAGTCCACATTTTCTTAAATCTAAAAGGAAAGTTTCTTTTCTTATCAATTGGGTCAGTTAGAAAGGTAATTGGATTGTGATCCGATCTTACCCTAATATGGACCGATAAAGAGCAGTAATAACTAGTGAACCAATCATTAGTAATGAGAGCCTTGTCCACCCTAACTTGAACGAGGTCCTTCCCATTTCTTCTATGAGTCCAAGTATTTCAGTTCCTTGTAACTCAATGTCATGGAGATAATGACAGTTAGCAAAATTCATTAGGTCCATCCTATTGTCTAGATTAGAATGGCTTCCTCTAGTTTTTTTCTTTTCTCTTAGAGGAGTATTGAAATCTCCCATAATAATCCATTCTTCATTTTTAAAAGAATTTCTCAAAGAAGACAACTGCTGCCAAAAGACTTCTCTACCCTTTTTAGTATTGGGGGCATAAATATTAGTCAAAACCCATGAAGTATTATCCATCATATGCCTAAACCTGATGCAAGCCACATTATCCCCTTGATATATAATATCCCTTTTTATGATATCTACATTCCATATGGTCGCAATGCCCCCAGAAGCACAATTAGAGTCACCCCCACAAGTTATTCCATTTTTAAAAAATCTTAGCTTTTCAACTTTATCCTTGAGCATTTTAGTTTCTTGAATCAAAAAAATATCTGGTCTATTGTCCCTAATCATATTCCTAACAATGTCTTTCTTATTAGGATTATTCAGCCCCCTAATATTCCAAGATATAATCTTCATGATTAAACAAAGGATCCTACCTCCTGAATCTGTTGGCTTCCATCCGCAATGTTCTTTTTGGCCTCTTTAATTCTCACCTTCTGGTTTGATGGCCTACCTAGAGAAGAAATATTAGCTCCCACATCTCCATTCTTGCTGCTTCTTGTTGCTACCTTTCTGCTTGGTAACTCTTTGTCCTTATTTCCTTTTTTTTCTCTCCTTGATTTTGTATCTCATCTTCAATTTCACTCTGTTCCCCTGCTAGGATTTGGCTTATTTCTGTGGGGTCCCCCGAGTTTGGTATTTTATTTTCATGATTTCTTCTCCCTTTGGGAGTCATTTCCAATTGATTAAGGGTATCTTAACTCACCACCATATCCTGTTGTTTTTGCTGCTCTATTGCTTTCACTTCCTGAATGTCGGTCTCTTGGCTTCCTCCCTGTTGTTTATCCTTTTTCTCCCCATTAGGATCTTCCATTTATTCAAAATCTATGTCCACTATTACTGACTCCGTAATCTCCCCCTCTTCCACTTGGGCTTCTTTTGTTTCTTGATTCTGTCCTTCAATTTCATTTTTCTCAGGGACCTCATTATTTGTAAGAATAACTGCAATAGGGTTAGCTATCACAATATCTCCCATTCGAGCACTATTAGTAGTATTAGATTTACTATCTTGTCCCTTTTTCTCTTTTTGTTGGCCTTCCCTCGCTATCTCTCTTCCAGCCTTGATATTCCTCCCTACAGGAACCCATTTCTTGTTACTTTTCTGGATGACTTTTGTCGGGCACTTCTTTTCCCAATGTCCAACTTTCTTGTAGTGAAAACACGCAAAAGGAATTGTTTCATATTCAATAGATTGCTCCCATGATCCCAGTTTATAGTTTAGATTTATTTTCTCTTGCATACCAGTATTCTAAGTAATGCCGACACAGATCCTTGCATAGGTGAGTCTTCTCCTAGAAGAAGTTAAATATTATCTATAGAGAGAAGTTCTCTAAATGAGTTAGCTATGCCTACAAATATATCCTCCAGCATATATTCAAGAGGCAAACCATGGAGCTTGATCTAAATAGGGACCTGATTGACCTCTTCCTCCTCGAAGACTAGATTGGGGCGCCATTTCTGGAGAATCAGAGTATTTTTCCCTATCATCCAAGGCCCGTTGCATAGGACATTCATTCTATCTTCCTCACAAGAGAAAAAAAAAGACATACATCCCTTTTCCATGGCAACCACATCTACATTCCCTTTCATACCCCATCTTCAGGATACGAAGGCCCTTACCACTTAAATATTTGGTCTAACCCCTATAAATCTTCCAACCAGGGAGTTATTTGTTCTGGCTATAGAATGATCAATAATCTAGTCTGGAATATCTATGGCAAAGCTACCTAGAGAAGGTCTTTAAATTTCCTTAATCGGTGGTAAACAAGATTTACCTGAAGGTTTGACTCCAAAAAGGAACGCCCATTTTTTGTTCATCTTCTGTATTTTGTTAGTCCTGGGTCCCCCACCTGGGTCCCCAGGTGCCAGACTAGGATCAGGATCCTTCCCTTTGTTCTCATTGTCCTTACCATTTTCCTGCTTACTGTTCTTAGAAGGACCTTCATCCTTCAAGGCAGTCCCGCCCAAATTCAAACTTGAATTTGGTAGATTCCACACTCCTACCTCCTGTGCTCCGCTCCTGCTCGCCATCCCTATTTAAAATTTAATTGTTATTTCATTTTTATGATTTCTTTTCTCATCATTTATTGTGATAATGGATAATGTTTTAAATCAATTCATAACATTTATGATACACCTGGTTTATGTACCTCATAATATTATAGATGGGATTTGAACTTTCACAAAAAATACAGTAAGTCAAATTTGGACCAAATATGGGATTGTTCTATAAGGATTATTAGCTAGTTGGTAGAACACATAATTGTAATGAAAGTTCTATGTTTGAGTCCTGGTTTAATCATGAAAAATACAAAATAGTATTAGATTTATTCCACACTATAATCCCAAGCACCTAACGTGGCTTAAGTATAGTATTGGTAATAAGTCAAATATAGATCAAAGATAGGTTGGTCCACTAAGGACAATTTTGTTGTCGGCTGCCACCCACTCAAGTGAAGCATGGACAAAAAACTTGGTGAATATTATACTATACAACACACTCCATGAAGGTATGTGGGGATATTAATATTAAAAGTCAATGATTCCTTGTTTACCTATAAACTTTACAAATTATATGCATGGTGCAGGAGCAACATACATTATCATAAGATGTGACTTTGAAGTAATGTCTTCAAGAATGAGATCAAGGAATAATAATTTTACATATAAGGGATAGTGGACCAAACCATAAGTTGGTCGCATCTTTACCTAATCGATAGCTTAAGAATAGTAAAAAAAGATTCTTTAAATGATACTCGTGCCCTATAAAAAAAACATTTTAACATATAAATAATTAATTTTATTATTTATTAATGGACATATTAATTGAAACCAATGAATATTCACTAGCTAATTTATTTATAAAGGTTTAGTATATATAGTTCAACAATATAATACAAAGGTTTGTGCTAATCCATGAATACAAGAAACATAACTTTTCTTTTATGGACAAATAATTAATATCATAATGAACTCAATTTATAAAATGACCATGTAATACTTACATGAATAGTTTAGTTGTTATATGATAAAATGCAAATATTAGTTATACAACATCAAGCTATAATATTTAATTTAATTTAATCATTAAATATTACAATGATACAATATAACAACATGAATGCTATAGGAGATCTATTAAATTGTATTAGGGAACCAACCATAACTTTAAAACCTCCCAATTAAAAAAGAAATCAAATACATAACCATTTTCTTTCATAAATACTAGCATTTGATATCATCAATTGTAAGTTATTAACAAAATATATATTATATACAAATTCCAAAATGTGCTACCTAATAGCTATTATTTTTAATTAAGATATTAACAACTATAATGATTCTCATTCTAATTTACGAGAATAATAAAAAAAGACAATGCTATCACCATTTCAGTAACATAAATCTCAATAATACCATAGTTTTGTTAGTTAAAGATCATAGAGATTTTTAAGCAATAAAAATGTAATTACTTCTAATAACCAATAACAATGGAGACTATTTCACCTAATACAACATTATTACTAGATATATGTGTCACAAATAAAAACTACAGACACTACTACATTATAATTACATTTACAAGAGAGGTGGATAATATGAAAATATTATCCAAATGAAAAGTAGGATGATTATACTTATAAATGAGCTGATACTTATAATACAAACAAATTAACCAGCCAAAAGGAATATTAATCACATATAGCAATAACCAACAAAGGATATCAAAATGATTTTTATAATTTTATTTGTGAAGTTCTAACTATACTTGTGCATGTTAAATGAGAACAAGAATGCATTTTTTATTTATTAATGAAACAAAACTAAAAATTTTCTCCATACAAAGGTCACGTTCCCTTTACAAAACATTATTAAACTAATTATACTGAGCTCCCAATCCCTTTGTTAAACATAAGATTGTGAAATATAATTGAATTAATCACACATGAGATTTATTTTAATACAGTTACACAGGGAAAGAAAATGTAGAAGACGACCTAGACATATGAATCTAAAAACTCCCATTAAATTATGAATAACTATGTTTGCAACTGAACTTGTTAGATTGTTGCGTGCTTCTTGTTTT
>MU227013.1:211054-312755 GCA_018584345.1 Thuja plicata
CCAAATGACAGGTCATCACAACATCTTAGCATGAAAACATAGCCAAAGAATTAGGGACCATGAAATGAGAATACATCACTCTGCAATGAGTATTAAATGAGTATTAAGAAGATTTCAAATATCTAATTACATCATGACTATTAAATTTATAACTTATGTGCATGACTCTGTATACCCTATAATTATTCATTTTAATATCTGAAATGTTTCATCTGTATTTCCTTTGGCAAAGCTTCTTTATTACGGTTTTCTTATTGTTCTACATTCTGCACTACAAAAAAAAATTGGCCCATACTATTGGATGCTTCATTAAATGTTGAGGTGTTTAAACATTTGCAGCAATAGGTATATTAATAGCCATCACCAATCAATTTAGGGATCATCTTTTAGATATGGAAATGAACTTGGAATATAATCATTTGGTAGGTAGGGCTTCCTAGTCTTTCAAGAAATTAATTTAAGAGAATTTGGATTGCATATTCTCGACACTCCCAAGTCATAGACTTGCCCACAACAATACTGAGCATCACACAAACATCATTTCAGAAGGAGTAGAGAGAGACAATAGAAGATTCAAGCCTTGTTGGTTTGCGTTCATTTGTATTCCTCCTTTATCGATTATCATTTTAATGTTCATAGTTTCATTCTTAGTAGTTATTTGATTGATTTCTCTTGATTGCAAATTGGTGCTACTAACACCCCCTTGTTAACTCAAAGTTATGTGTAGCCATATTCGATCCCATGACATTTTGGTGAACCTGGCATGAATCAAACAACCCAAATATCACTTGCAGATGACAGACAACTTTTTGGCCTTGGCCGTACAGCTGTAGAATTTATTTTTCATTCTTTTTTTGATATCCTTGTAATTGCACAATAGGTGATAGTTTACCGTAATTGCTGAAACTTTTTCAAAATCAAATAGTTTAATGTGACAATCAATTTAAGGGTTTCACAAATATTTTTTTCCATTAATCCAAGCTCTGTTTTCTTTCTTTGTGCCGCAATTGACCAATCTGTACCGCAATTGATGACAGTTTACCACAATCATGCATAGTTTGTTGCAATTGACCAATCCATGCCGCAATTGACAACATCTGGCCGTAGTTAAAAGTACTTTGTCAAAATTCATAGAATTTTGTCACATATGATAGAAATTTACTGCAATCGACAGACAATTACCTTAGTCGATAGAATTATTGCTTATTTGATTCAAATTTTGTATTTTTTACTAAAATCTGATTGTTTTCTCAGTTTCTGTGTATAATTGACCAATGATGAATGACTAAAAGGGTAATCAAATGCATCCAAGGTGCTAGATCACTAAGAGAAGCCATAAGAAGGACCCTAAATTACCAAACCTAGCAAAGAGACATCTTAGCCATCGCAACAGAAGATCAAAGTGAAGCTTACAACAAATGTCTGGATTCTATCAAGCATTTTGCAGCTAAGTAGAAGGTCACAATTAGTCTTAGAGGTCTTAAAAATTTTGGGGTTGTTGGTTATTCTTCAATTCTCAATTAGATGCTTTTTGTTACTAATCATGTTTTTTGACGACTTGTGGAGAGGAAAAGTTTAACAAAGCAATGAAAATTAATTCATTTGTCATTTTAGTGCTTAAAAAGAACATTGTATGCCAAACATCTTGAACCTCACATTTCCAAAATTAGTGTTTAAAATTGATGTGGTGGTTAAGAATTGAACAAAGGAAAATAATATTTTGATTTGGTGCATTAAAATTGACCAAGCAAATTATCACTTACTTTGGGCTTTAAAAATGAATACTTGTGCTTGTATGGGTGATTAGCTTAGTTCACATTTCAATCTTTTTGGTTTAATCAATTAACCTTGTGTCTTGAGTCCTTGGTGCGCTTGCACAATTTGTTGTAGATTAAAAACCTTTACACTTTGTAAAAAGGCCTGCCTAGGGAATGCGCTTCTTCCTCGGAGAATGGACTTAAATCGGTAATCATTTCGATCGGTATATAAACTGTTACCCAAAATAACAGCATATAGAAGAACAAACACAAATAGGAAAATATTGCATTTTTAGGGGTCCAATTAACATTATCCTTAAAGTATTGTTGATTAATATTTCATTATTGCATTCATTGTCAAATATTATCATTGTACTTTAAGTATTGATCACATTTTCAAAATTTCATATTTATAACTGAATACTTACATTATGCATTCAAACTGAATGTAATATACAAGTGTCTTTTCATATTTCACATTTCATGTCAATCACAAGAGTACATTTGTAGAATAGAAAGAATGATAGAAGTATGGAGTAGGGGTCCCATGCATTTCCTTATTGTGTGTTGGTTGTCAGCTGGTTTTTTGTCAGGTCCTAGGTCTTCAAGTCCAGGTCTTCATCTTCATCAAGTCTTTAGGGTTTTACTTTCATCTTGAGAGAGAAAATGGTGTTAGATCCAACTGCATCCAAGAAATGCATGATACACAAACAACATACAATCAATTCTTCTAATGCTGCATATCAATCCGACAAATTCAATCTAACAAAGAAATGTGCATCCACACTAAGTGAAAGATAGTATTAAAGGGACTTGTTCTAAACATGAAACCTTTTACTATTAATGATCATTTTGATGTATGTTGTTTTTATTTTTTGAGACCAGATATATGAATAGAAGGGACTTAGTATTCTATCTGATAAACCTTTTTCAGAATTAGGTCAGCATGTTAGTTTAACAAACATAAACAAACCAACCAATATTCATGAATGAGTGCCATCTTAAATAACACTCACACACAAACATTAATTGGTTCATTTTGCTTGCTGACCTAACAGATTGATTGGTGATATGTGTGCAATATATGAACAAGTAACTAAGTACAAATAACAAGAGATATGTAGTGAGTGTCACGAGCCCGTGCTTGAACTTCACATAAGCCATTACATAGAAGAAGGTTGTTTACATCATAAGAAGTTACAGTTCATATTCATGCAGGAGGAGAAGATGCAGATGCATTAAAAGAGTCAATGATGTTGTAGGAGACACATGAGCAATGAAGGGTTTTTAAGGAATATGCAGAAATGGAAGAGAAGTTGTTCACTATCATCATGCAAGGAAAAATGAAAGTAATGTTGTTACAGTAAGTATGCAAATGTATAAAAGGCATATGAATTGAACTCATTTAAAATCAATATTGGAAAATGCATGCCTACTGATCAATCATGTTTCATTACTTTCATATTATGAAGTGTTACTGTCTATGCCTACAAAATAGTAGGATTTGCAAAAAAGGGGGATATATAACAGAATTGACAAATTGCATGTGAAGTAAAAGTAAAAGAACAATGAGCAAGAATTGCAATAACAGTATGTTCATGTGGTTTTGTGGAGTGAGAATTCATAGAAAACAAATATATTGTGAGCAAGAAAAATAGGGTGTATTCATCAGCTAAAGAACTCAAATGATGCTATGGTGATTCATAACTTTAAGAGAGTACAATATACATGCCTTTAATGCAAGTTTGAAGTGATGATTTTATGTAGAGGAATTTAGCAAAATACATCTTATTCTGGTATATTGGAATGTAATGTTCATCATGCATACAGAGAATATAGTCATGCTTGTAGGATATGCATGTTTAATAAGGTTCTTGCTATAATTATTACTCATGGGAGTCACAAGCTCGTGCTCAAACCCCATGGGTGGTATCTTGTATGCAATTAAATAGCAATCTTCTTTTTACACTAAGAGGGATTGAACTCTTAGAGTCTTTAAACATGTAATAATTCCATTTTGATAAAAGATGCTCATGGTTTTACCAGTACAGAATGTTGTTTTTGTAATATTATAAACATGCTGGAAGGGGAAAAAAACTTTATGTGTTTCTCAAACAATGAAGATAAACTTTGGCCTTGACATAGAGAGACATGTTTTAAGCTTATAACAGTATTTTCGTGTTTGAAAACATTAAGTGGAGTTCAGTTATGTACAAAAAGATAACCATGGAGGAACACCAAGTTAATCTTGCAAACAAAAAAACTAACAAGCTTGCACATGTTTGAATTCACTTCCAGATTTACCAGAATTGCCATGTGGGTGTTCCTATCTTTTTGCTATTAATAAAAAATACTGAGCAATAATGAAGAAAATGACAGTAGACAAAGCAAGCTCAAGAAAAGATCAAGGTAAAGTAATAGTTCATGCTACAATGATGGACTCAACATAAGAAGTAAGTAAGACAAACCCTAGTTTGTTTCTGAAAGATGCAAGTCTTTTTAAGAGCCCATAAAAATGAAGTTACTAGAACCCGAGTTCTTTAAAGGTATGCAAAATATTACAACTTTCTACAATAGAATGTATTTATTTCATCTAGAAGTTACAAAGGATGTGAGTGTAACTTAGTTGGAGGAGAAATGACAAGAAGTCCGAGTTTGAAATGTAGAAGAGATGCCAAGTGTCACGGGTAGAGGCCAGTAGAAGAAATGGAGCCTGTGCTTTGTATGTTGCAACAGAGAAATCTGTGGCCACTACAAGCTTCATTCATAGTTCTCCATAAACTAGGAATGAATCTGAATTTGTAGCTAAAATATGAAAAGTTTTGAGCTTGAATTCCATGGGTAACTCCACATCTTTCAACAATAAATTAGACTTAGTCCAAGCTTACGGTGGTTGATTCAAAACCTATCAACTCCAACCCCAAATTCGACACATACATCTAGTGCCATATGTTATGGAATTAAAACCTCAAGAGCATAAGCCATTCAGGCTATTTCTCATGTGTTTCTATGCAATGAAAGCCATGGGTGTTAACTCACTATTTACAGAGCCCAAGTTCAAGAAAAAAAAACCCCAAACTCTAGCATCTTCAAAGAGAAAATCCATAGAAGGTGCCATATGTTATGGTAAATAGAGCTCAAACTCATGGTTTCCCACAGAGCCCAAGAAGCCCAAACTTCTTCACATAGTCAAGATGCAGATACATCACCATTGATTATGGATTCCAAGGTTCCAGATTCAACCAAGCATGGTAGTGCCACAGAGAAAACCATACGTATAATGAGATGAATAAACACTATGCAATGTGTTTTACCCAGTTTTTGAATCAACTTCCAAATGGAGTTAATGCATTGTCAGTTCATGGTGCCTTGACATTCCCCAAAATAGTGTCATGATAGTACTTTTGTGACATGAAGACAACATTCTATCTTTTTAGTGGGTGTGATCATGTCAGCTATTAGCTTTGGTCGATCATGGAGCTGAAGTTATCTTTACTTAGCTAGACTATGGTCAGATTGCTTGGTAGTTAGTGTTGGTTCATACTATGGTGTCGACCTAGGACTTAGGTTTCCATACTATGGTTTTGGGTTATGTGTTGGGGTTTATGCATTTAGGGGTATACATATTTGATACATCATGTAGAAAGGTTGGTGAATGTGTAAAAAGATGTATCATTTATGCACCAACTTTAGGGGCCATGTTTAGGGCTAGACTTAGGGCTTGATTTAGGGCACTTATTAAGGCTTAGGTTTGATGATTTACTATTTTGGAGGACTTTTGGAGGGAAATAATTTTAAAAATTGGGCCATATGGGCTATATAGTTGACCTTTTACTTCATGTTTAGGTGTTGCAAGTTTTGGAGAGAGGGATAAAAGTCAATTCATTGTTCCTTGATGCCTTGGAGATCCTTTTGGAACCACTTTGTCAGATCTTGAGAAGAAATAAAGCATATGATTCATTGCCTTAAATATTTTTGATCTTCAAAATCTTATTTTCATCTTTCTTTGCAAGTGTTTATTTAATTGATATCCAAGAGAAGTGAGTGTATCCATATTCCTCCTCAAGGTGATCAACAATTCAAAGCCTTGTAAGGAATCTATACGTATGTTGACTAGTCAAGCTATTTGTGGTTTAACCCTAGTAGTGAGATTTGTTAGTGACACAAGCGGGAAGGAGACGGGGCCTAGGGCACACCCAAAACCATCCAGCTTTCCGAAATAATGTGGAATTAACACAACAACACAGTGAGAGATGAGAAATGCAATTTTTTTTTATCAATAATTATTCAAACTCAATACATGCCAGGCTGTAAGACCTTCCCGGTTACGGCCATATAAAATAGAATGTATTTTAAATGATCTTCTTACACAACTCTTAGATCTTCAATATCTTAATATTTGTCTTCTTTCTCTAAGACTTGCTACCAAACTAAGAACATATAAAAATAGTATATAAAAGAGACCAACAAGGAATTCGGTGCTGAAAACCTAGAGGAGAGACCCAGATGTAGGTATACATGGATCCCAAGATAGACCTAAAATAAATCCATTTATGAAAATTAAATGAAGAAGTTGACCGGCAGCTCCAACTCCCAAATTAACTAACTCGGCAAAGCATGGCCAAGCAATAGAGCACTCGGCCAAGGAAGGGAAATCAACACAACTGAGCAACTTGGCAAGCATGCCGAGAAATAGAAGTTGAGTGATAGAGAACAAACTATGAATGAAAGAAAACATATTTTTGGTTGAGAAGGATTGCTATGGACCCAAGATGCTCTTGCATTAGACACATGGGATTGAAAATAAATGATTCCCCAAATCATATATCAAGTCCAACCTAAAATAAATCTAACTTAGATTGAGAAATCCAAGATGAGTCCTCAATCAGCCTATTCTTCCATTTTACCAGATACTCCATGTATTCCTTTCCTCTAGTGCTTCTGCAAACTCTCTATTTCAAGATCTTCTCAACTTCTTCTATCTACTTCTTAGGATAATCATTCGGTACTGTTACTTCTTCATCAGGTTCATGATATTCATACAAGTCTAAAATATTGAAAATAGGTGATATATCCATGTCATCAATAAGTTAAACTTCATAAGAATTTCCACTGTCAAACCTTCTTAGTATTTTACAAGGACCAAATTTCTTTGTCTTTAGTTTCCCATATGTTCCAATAGGAAATCTTCCTTTCTTTAAAAAAACCATCACAATATCACCAATTTCAAATGTCTTATGTCTTCTTGATATGTCTACATCATCTTTGTATTTTGATTACTTTTCTCCAGCTTTTGCTTCATATCGTCATGCAATGTCTTCATGAATTCTACAAATTTCTCTACTTCAACACTTCTTTTCTCTTCACCAACAATGTCTCTTAAATTTGATATACCTCTAGGTTGAGTTCTATGAACAATCTCAAAAGGTATCTTTCTAGTACTTCTGTTTACTAAACTATTGTATGAAAACTCTTCTTGTGCCAATATCAAATCCCAATTTCCCGGTGTGTCTCCAATTAAACATCTCAACAAGTTACCCAAACTTCTCTTTACAACCTTTGTTTGTCCATCAGTCTGTGGCTGAAATGTAGAACTAAATTTCAACTCAGTATCTAACTTCTTCCAAAGTGTTCTCCAAAAATAGCTTACAAACTTACTGTCTCTGTTAGAGATGATACTCCTTGGTAACCCATGTAATTTGACAATCTCCTTAAAGAAAAGATCTGCTGTGTGTACTGCATCTGATGTTTTCTTACATGGTATAAAATGTGTCATCTTAGAAAATCTATCCACAACAATAAATATAGAATCATTACCTCTTGCTGTCCTCAGAAGTCCAAGAACAAAATCCATGTTGATATCACTCCAAGGTTTCTTACGAACAGTCTTAGGTGTATACAAATGAGCATTCTGACCTACTCCCTTTGCAACTTGACAGACTCCACAACTTCTCACAAATTTCTGAACATCTTTATACAAATTGGGCCAAAAATACCTCTCCTTCAACAAACTCAATGTTTTATTAATAACAAAATGTCCAGCCAATCCACTACTATGTTCTCCAAGTTAATGAAATTAGTTCTCATTGATCCTCTTGGTATCCACATCTGAATACCTTTAAACAACATATCTTCCTGAATGAGATAATCTTCATACTTACTTGATTGATTTTTATTAGGTGCTCCACATACTCTCCACTGCTCTAAAAAATTAGGATCATTTTCATACAAATACTTCATGTCATAAAAACTAAGAACTTCAATTCTCATTTCAGTCAAAAAAGATATTCTTCTACTCAGTGCATCAACAACTCTATTAGAAACTCCACTCTTATGCTTAATCACAAATATGAAACTCTGCAAATATTCTACCCATTTCATGTCTCTGATTCAACTTGTTTTGACTACCCAAATACTGTAAAGCCTTATGATCAGTATACAACACAAATTCATTTGGCATCAAGTAGTGTCTCCATTTCTTAATGGCTTGCATAATAGCATAGCACTCTTGATCATAGATAGAATATTTTATCTTTGCATCATTCAACTTTTCACTAAAGAAAGCAACATGTTTACCTTCTTGAGTCAACATAGCTCTAATTGCGCTTCCACTTGCACCACATTCAACATGAAATACTTTATTGAAATCAGGTAATGCCAACACAGGTAATTCAACAACTTTCAACTTTAAAGCTTCAAAACTCTTATCAGCTCCATGTGTCCATTTGAATTCTCTTTTATCTCCTCTCATTGTTTCAGTCATAGAATTACAAATAGAACTGAAATTTATGATAAACTTCCTGTAAAAGCTTGCCAATCCATGGAATGATCTTAGCTCAGTGACATTTTTAGGTGTAGGCCAATTTAGTATAGCTTCAACTTTCTTTTGATCCATCTTCAAACCATCAGCTAAAATCACAAAACCTAAATACACAAGCTCTTCTTTCATGAAGGAACATTTCTTCAAATTTATCAGCAAATTTTCTACTTTTAATCTCTGCAACACTTGCCTTATAAGAATCAAATGTTCTTCTTTAGTCTTACTGGATATTAGAATGTCATCCAAATATACAATCAGACATTTATTCAAGAATTTCTTTAGAACTTCATTCATCAGCCTCATAAATGTACTCGGTGCATTAGTTAAACTAAAAGGCATAACCAACCACTCATACAAACCTTCTTTTGTCTTGAAAGCAGTCTTCTATTCATCGCCTTCTTTGATTCTGATATGATGATACCCATTTTTCAAATCAATTTTGGTAAAATACTTTGCTCCACTCAAAAAATCCATTATATCATCCATCCTTGGTATAGGAAACCTATACTTCAATGTGATTTTATTTATTTCTCTGGAATCAGTGCACATTCTCCATTCTCCATTCTTTTTTGGTGCCAACATAGCAGATACTGCACATGGACTCAAATTTTCTCTGATTAAACCTTTGTTCAATAATTCATGAACTTGTCGATTGAGCTCTTCATTTTTAGTAGGTGTCAACCTATGTGGTACTTTATTTGGTACACTAGCTCCATGAATCAAATCCATACAATAAATGATATCTCTGAATGGTGGCAAACCATAAGCTACATTATCTGAAATTATTTCCTTATATTTTGTGAGCAACTTTCCAACTTCTACAGGAATGTCATCTTTTGTATTCTTACATGGTTTGCTAGGAATCAAAGCATAAAAAACATCATTTATTTTCAAATCCTTAACAAACTATCTACCTTCCATCAGACAAACATTCACAGATGTACATAACTCATCAATAGATTCTTCAATCAAAGACAACAAAATTTTCTTCTTACCATCAACCCAAATAGAATATCTATTCAACCTTCCATCATGTATAACATGTCTATTATACTGCCAAGGTCTACCACATAACACCTTATCATAGTACTTTCCAATTTTCAAATTCACAAAACATTGTTCACTCACCATTAATGAATGCTCATCCTTGATTCATGAGATCTTGTAGGGTTTTGGATGTTTCATCCTCTACAACTACACATTTGAAACTATTTCCTCAAAAGCCAGATTCTCTAACTTCCACTGTCAACAATGACTTTCAAAACTTTGTCTACAACTCTACATCTGGTTTTGAACAAAATTTTCCAGATTGGATCTTGCTTATCCTTCTCACTCCATAGTATCCTTCTGATCATGAAATTTTCAAGTTCATTGGATGTTTTCTCTAGCACTAAAGCATTTCTGTTGCTGCTACCACCTTTCTTGCTTGCATGTGTACACTCAAAGGATTTATGTCCTTCTTCACCACAATTGTAACAAGTTACTTGGAACCTTCTTCTGTAATATCCACCTCTAAAATAATTTCCTCTTCCTTGGTATGAATTTCCACCTTTCCATTCAGTCTTTCCTTTGTCTTGAGATGTGTCCAGATTTGACTTGACTGATTCAGATCTACTCTTTTCACCATGAGATCTTTCTCTTCCCCTAGGGAATCTACCACCTCTGCCTCTTTTTCTTTGTCTATATCTTCTATTCAACTTTTCTTCAGCTTTTAGGGCAAATTAGTATGCCTCTTCAATGATTTCAATCTTGACCAAACTGATTTCATCTTGTATGGAACTTCTTAAACCATTCATATATCTTGAAACTCTTTCCACTTCATCTTCAACATGTCTAGATATGATCTCTAGTCTATATAATTCCTTAGTGTAGTCTAAGAGTGATTTGTCCTTCTGCTTCAAACTTTTCATTCGCCGGAATAGATTAATCTGATAGTCACAAGGAAGAAACTTTCCTTTCAATTTGTTCACCATCTAATCCCATATCTTGACTTTATCTTTTCCTTTCTTCTTTCTATCCCATTGTAGATGTTCCCACCATAAGGATGCATGTCCTTTCAGCTTTGTTCTTGCAATCTTTACCTTTTTATCCTCTGCAACATTCTCATATTCAAAATATTTTTCCATCTCAGTGATCCAGTCAATCAATTCATTAGAATCCAATTTCCCACTGTACTCAAGAGGATTGAACTAAGGTATGGATTTTAAACTTGTCAAGGCTCTCAAGAATATTTCTTCTTCCTGATCCATTACAGGTGCATGTGAAGCTTCATCTTGAACCTCATCAAATTCATCATCACTAACATCTTAAAGATGTCTTCCTCTACGCTGGGCTATTTTAACAGCTTCCAATCTTGTAGCCATTTGTCTAAGCATATCAGCTAGACCTTGATTAGCATTTCCTCTCCCATGAACCATCTTAAAACTCTGCAATTGTAGGTCAGATCACAACCTTCCACCCTACAACAAATATATTTAGAGTTTACAAGAAGGAACCACAGCTCTCAACTTTCTTTGATACCACCTGACGCAAGGGGGAAGGAGACGGGGCCTAGGGCACACCCAAAACCATCCAGCTTGTAGAAAGAATGCAGAATTAACACATCAACACAGTGAGAGATGAGAAATGCCAAAAAAAAATTATCATTAATGATTCAAACTCAATACATTCCAGGCTATAATAAATTCCTAGTTACGGTCATATACAATATAATGTATTACAAATGATTTTCTTTCACAGATCTTAGATCTTCAATATCTTAACATTTGTCTTCTTTCTCTAAGACTAGCTACCAAACTAAGAACATACAAAAAAAATATATACAAGAGACCAACAAGGAAGTCAACACTCAAAACCTAAAGGAGAGACCCAAATTTAGGTCCACAAAGATCCCAAGATAGACCCCAAATAAATCTAGCCACGAAAATTAAATGAAGAAGTCAGCCAACAGCTCCAACTCCCAAATTAACCAACTCAAAAAAGCATGGGTGAGAAAAAGAGTACTCGACCAAGGAAGGGTCAAGCAACAGAAGAAAATATGCATGACTGACCAACTCGGCAGGCATGCCGAGCAATAGAAGCCGAGTGACAGAGAACAAATTGGAAATGAAAGAAAACATATTTTTGGTTGAGCAGGATTGCTACGGATCCAAGATGATCCTGCATCAGTTAGCCTATATGTTGAGCATAGATATTAAGTATCAAGCCTTTGATATATGAGTAGGAGTTATTGTTTTATCTCTCAAGAAAAGTTTGAACCCATTTTTGGTGTATCACCTTACTTTTACTTTTAGTTTTGTTTCAAAAGTTTCCTTCTTCCCTTTTCCCATTAAGTTATCAATCAGGAGGTGATATCCCATATCAACTAGGAACCAGCCTAGAATCCAAAGACTCCTTCTCAATCATAGTCCTCTGACAACTAGAGAAGTTTTTGATTTTTAGGATAGAATATTGTCAAAGCCCCAATGCCTAAGTTGGGGTGGTAATTCTAAACGTCAACATAAACAAGGTGCAAACCAAAGTTCAATTTTATATCTAACCAATCTCTAGCGAGGTGTGTTGATGATAACCTGGATTGGGTGAATATCCCTAAGTAGCCAGCATGGTCAACTAGGCTCTTAAGTGATTCACCCATGTACAAACCAATTGGATAGATGCCACAGACCCTACTACAATCTTGTTAAAATATAGGCCAACCCAGTTCACCTGTGAACAAATAACTTATTATAGTGCAAGGGGTTGTAGAATTTACCCCCAAGATTCCCAACATATGTGTTTGAGGGTATTGTGATAGTGAAAGAGATCTTCACTAGCACACCAACAATATTTGGCAATGACAAAAACATGAGCACCTATTTCATGGACCTTCGTGTCCTAGTAGTGCGACACTTGTTGTGTGAGCTAACAAACATTCAAGCATAGGCGTATAATATTGTATTTGAAAGAAAATTTTTCCTTAGATTTAATCTTTTTGTCCTTTTATCAAAACACATGCTAGATTACAAAACACATTGTCCATTGTGCTTGTTCGTTGACCAGTCTCCAAAATGCAAAACAAACATCAAAACTATCAAAATGAGTCAAATGTGTTAAAGTCTAGGGTGTCAACATCAAAACCTATTCTACAAATCAAAACCTTGTTCCAAAAAATCCATTTTATCAGATAGTGAAGCCAATTTGAAATATTTTTTTTGATAGTCTCCACTTTGCCACAATTGCCCACATCCTACTACAATTTATGGAATTCTACAGCAATCATCCTGTTTATTACCGCAATTGACCTTTCAATTACCACAATTGTTGATTTTTTACCCTAATCAACCTGTCACTTTACTGCAATCAGTGGAAGTTTTTTGCACTTTACCAGAGACTTTGAAACACCTATTTTACCTAAAAACCTTGAAAAGACTCATTCTATGTAAAAGATCTAAAATTTAAAGATCATCCATTCTTTGAAAAACATGATTCTTGTCCAAACATTTTTAGTTCAAAAGATCATACTCAAAATATCTTGATCCCGTTATCTCAAAATCATTATATCTCTATTAGTGACTTTGTCCTAAGAAATAGTGAAAGAATCCTATTCTTACATCACCAAGTCCTTTAGATCAAGATAAATCAACATCTACCCTTAGAATTACCGTTGTCCAAACATAACTCGAACTCTCCTAGAAAAGGTTATCCCTTTCTATTTTCTTTATATATCACTTGTTTTAGTCACAAAATCTAGACAACACTATGTCTCACACACCTTATGGAGGGCCTTACACTAGGTCGATGGCTAAAAATCAACCTAATGAGTTATATATCAACTAGTTTCCTCCTTGGGAACAAGAGTGAGAGGACAACCCTTTAGGAAATACTATTCTTGATTTTTTCATTGAGAATCCACATAGACCAATATTGTTCCAGGATGTGACAAAGGAGGAGCTCAAAGACATAGAGAAAGACGCTTATTCCGTGTAGGTTGTTGAAACTATGGTAGAGAGAAATCCTGAACATTTCTTAGCCATGTTAATTAAGAAGGAATTCAAACTCCCCGCAAAATTTAATGTGTTAACCATATGGCCCAAGAACCCTCTTACAATTCAAAACACTACTCGACTGTCTAAAATGGAACCCATAATATCCCAAATATGTCCATCTTTGATGAAAATGACATCAGCACAAACTGTGTCCAATCAGACTAGCTCTACAAGTCAAGATAGCAAGTCATCTACGCAAAGCACAAGAGGCTCCCAACTAAGTGCACCCATGGTCACTAATCTTCCTCAACCCTTGGCCTTTCTCATCAAACTCTCATTCTATGTCCTCAATTCCACCAAAAAATAACAACCCTTTTGCAAGTGTTCCACTACTAGAGTCAGTCCCTACTAGCCTTGGGCTCAATACCTCACTCCCATAGGGATCCATCTTAGGTCCAACTTTTAGTCAATGCCCACCCAAGGTTATGAATTTACTCTTACAGGGACCACAAAAACCCTCACAATAAAAAACCCAACCATAGCAACAACCACCCCAACAAACCCAACCACAATAACAACAACCCCAATAAACAACACAAAAAATCAATCTTGGGCTAATCAAATTCCCCAGTATAAGACACATGTTGGGGAACCAATAACAAGTCCCAAGGGCTAGTTAGTATGTCCCAACTCAAGGGACACAAAGGCACAACCTCATACCTAATACAACAAAGATGTACAATGTCACAAATAACCCTCAATCATAGAAAGACATGTTAATCCTACAAGTAGAGAGTCTTCAAAACCAAATGATGGACATGCAGAATCAAGGGAAAACTGAATCCTACACCATAGATGATTTGTACCCATACCCCTTTGATCATTCATTTCCCATGTCTCCATTTCCAACTCATTTCTCACTACCCAAATTTGACAAGTACATGGGAAACACCAATCCTGTTGAACATATCCAAGAATTCTTTACTAGTTGCATTGAGGTCACACATGAAGAGACATATCTAAAATGATTGTTCCCAAAAAGCTTAGCTAGACCAGTAATGGAATGGTTCTCACACTTAACTCATGACATTTTATCTTGGGGAGATTTGGAAGAAAATTTCATTGCTTACTTCCATCATAATATCGAGCGCAAGGTCAACGTCAAGGACCTTTGTGACATCAAATAGAAAGATGGAGAATGATTTTTAAAATTTATGCAAAGGTGGAGGACACTACGAATAGAATCACATATGACATACTCAAGAAAGACCTCATAGTCATGTTTGTTGACAACCTAATGCCAGATATGTCATTTACTATAGAATTGTAGTTGGCTCTAAACTTTGAGCAAATCATCAAATGGGGAGTTGGATATGAGAAAAACTTGGTCAAATGAGGTATCCTTACAGATCCTACCCAGAAAAACACAAATAAAACTTCAATGGATAAAGCTAAATGGTGGAACAAAAACATAAATTTCATTAGTGATGGTTTCAATGATGTAAAGATGATCAACGACACCTAACCAAAAGTGTCACTACAAGGAGCACCTATGGCCAACCAAAAACCCATGGTTCCCACTCAACAAACTCACAATCGGAACCAACCACCCCCTATCCAAGTAGTCATTGTGTCAAAAAAAATAACACCTGCACAATGCCCAAAATGGTTTCCATTTCTAAAATAAGATTACACACCATTGGGGGAGTTGAGAGAATCAACCTTAAAAAAGCTGATACAATCCAACAATATAACTCTCCTTAAAATTAGAGAATACGAACATGGTACTATCAAGCCACAGTGGTACAATGATATTGATTTCTGTGAATTTCATCGGGTAAAGGGACACAAAACACCCAACTATTATTAGCTAAAAAATGCCATCCAAGGTGTGATTAACAAAGGGATCATCGATGTCACTCATGCCCAAACAAAAGGCACCACTAATCATAGGATCTTCAATGACACATTTAATGATCTTAATAAAGGGAAATCCTTTGGGTCTAGTGGATAGTCAAAATAGGTAAAATACACCTATGCAAATACGGATAAGACCATCCATTGCATAAACCCTTTAGATAGTCATGTGGCTACTATTACAGTCAGAGACCCGGGTGCTAAATGTATTGTCACCATGCGTCATGCCAAATTTTTCTTGCAAGGAGTGCCTTCCACATCTGCTATACCAGTTAATCCTCCTACCACCTCCAATGTACAGACAAGCCTCATGGATCAACTAAAGCACATACAAGCCCATATATCCATGTTTAACCTTTTGTGGATATCCCCGCAACACAAGAAAGCTCTTGACCAAGAACTCCAAAATGCAGTTGTCCCAAGGGACATAAGTCTAGAAAGATTACAAAGAATGGTGAGCCATATAGCTTCCAACAAGAATGAAACCTTCATAGACCATGATGTGCCACCGCATAATCCTATGTACAATGGTCCCTTGCACTTGCTCATCCGAGTTCACAAACATGCAATCCATAGAGTCCTCATTGGTGGTGGAGCCAGATTAAACATATGTACTTTAAAAGTAATCAAGCACTTAGGATACTCTGAATCTAGAATTCATGTCACAAGAAGAATCAATATTAGGGCCTATGATGAAGAAGAAAGGTCTTCTAAAGGTATTATCATACTACCAGTCTGAATAGGCCTCATCAATAAGAACACCCCGTTCCAAATCCTAGACCTATAGTTGGGATATAATATGTTGTTAGGAAGATCATGGATCCATGAGATGTAATTTGTACCCTCCACATATCATTAGTGCATCAAGTTCCCATACAAGGGGGAAAAAATAATTATTGAAAGAGATCCAAACTCATTCTAATACTTTAACATCGTCAAAAGAAGTACTGACAACCAAGTTCCCACAAACTAGGAGGCAAGCATCCCTTCCATCTCAAATTTAATTCCCAAGGATGTCACAAGAAGAGTAGGGAAGATATCTATTACTGAAAAAGGATATGGTTAATATAGCTATGAGGAATATTTTACTATAATCAATATGCCTTAGAGCGCAAGGTCATATGACATGCCACGACTAGCGACAAAAACTAAAACCCCAGAACCTATTTCATTTAGATGACCCACCACCTTTGTCAAGTGGGGAGACATTGAAGAAGAGAACCATTTTGATCTAGATATGAGGGTAAAAGTATGAAGTTGTGTCACACTTGAGGACCATTTTCATAGTTTTCACCAAAATTATTTCATCCAGAATAATTTTGGCCAATATATTTTTTTCCATACATATGTGGCTTAAATGTGGTGTCATGTGGCGTCGATGTGGCAAATGAGTTCCGACCAAAACATGTTCGGTCGGACGAATTCGGGCCAAAAATTCATGAGTAAATATAAACCAACTATATTGTATCGACGAAGATTTGGCACATATTTATATAGGGGGTTTTGGTGGGAACTGGTTCGGCCGAACCTATTTTAGCCGAACCTATTCCGGTGGAAACTACCTATGTGGCAGCCAAATAGGCAAAAAATTCAAAATTTCAAAACTTCTCACTTATACAGCTAATTTCTCCATCAAAACTCAACTTTTTTGAAAATATACAAATACCCTTTTGTAGATCTCGGAGTCTAGATTATCGTCATATAAGTTTTATTGTCTTTTAATTACATATATTATATCATAAGTTGAAAAAACTCCAAGTAGGTATTCTAACATTAAAGAACACGATCGTTCCAAAAAAGAAAAAAAATAGCAAATCATGTCAAAAAAATTTGAAACTTATATTTAACACTAGATCAGAGAGTCATCTTCAAGAATATATAATTTGTTTTGTATTTGGTGTAGATTTTCTATGGAAAATTAGGTGGGAGACAAAATTTGTTAATTTCGGGAAACTCTGACTTTGAATAGTTATAACAGATAAAATATATACTAAAAACCAATCTTTCTTTTTTTCTGCACTAGTTGTACATGTCATCTAAAAGATATTATGAAATTAGAGGAAAAAATATTATTTACATATATTTTGTTGGTGGGAACTAGACACTAGGTTTTCACTTCAAAAATTAAAAATAATGTCAATTATTATTCAATTTAAAAATAATAATTATAGGTATAAACTACATCCAATTTTACACATTTCATTATTTTACATCGTTTTCATATTCTAAACACAAATGCCACTTTTATGTCGTTAAATTTTAACAATTTGGCATGTTGTGATCCTCTTCTTTTGTAAAAGTGTGACACAGGTTTGTACTTTTACCCATTAATAAATGCTTGTATCAAGACCCACAAGACAGACTTCAAGCGCCCATACCCATGTCAACATATGAAGCTAGCTACACAATGCTGAAAATTTTTGTGTGTGATGGTACGACTGGTCTGGGGGAAGGACAACAAGGTATAATGGAAATTCCTTTACCACCAACCTAGAGAAATAAGAGAGGGTTAGGCTATGGGAAAAATAGAACCATTCCTATCACTTGAGACATACCCATTGAGGAAGAACAAGTGTCAGAGTTACACTGGGGGGAAAACTTGGAACATGCTTTAATTAGCAATACAATCCAACAGTTATTGCCATCTAAAATGAGAACCTCTTACACCCAATTAACCCTTAACCAAGCTATCCAAGATAACAATTAAATTGATAGATCCGATGAGAATTCTAGCGCAACTGATTCCCATGAGTATGATTGGAGATCCCTCCACAATTATGAACCATCAATCCCTAACTATTCCCCTGAGCTTGTAAACACTATACACCTTGAGGATATGTTTGACCAATTAACCATAGAGGACCAGCCATGCATCGATAATCATATCGATGCTAATTCCCTAGGTGGTGCATCCACATCACACTTTTAGTTTTTCAGAACCATCACCATTGTCCCATTTAACCAAATAGAGTCATCCCATGTCTAGTATCACGAGAACTGATAAAATGGGATCAACAAGGATAGTTTGATATAGATCTCTTTGAAAATGATGAGGCTATCACAAACTTCATGTGACTCAGAGAAAGAATGCTATCAGGGGACCACAAGGCAGGTTTTTCTATTAACATGGATAGATCAACATATTTTAGGGAGCATGCTTCTCTTTATAGTAAAAAAAGAAAAGAAAGAATCGTCAGTAAGTGAAAACCATAAGTCGCTTACTAACAAAAAAGATGACAAAAAAACAATGAAATATGTATCTTCTAGTGAAAACCTAACTGAGGCACTAGAAGATGGAATACAGGACCTCACCCCCTTGACAGAGGAAAATTCAGCATTGCTAGGTAAGGAAATGGAAGAGGACAACCTAGGTGATGAAAAGAACCCATATAATATCTACTTGGAAAGATAAATCACTCCAATGGAATGAGAGTAGTTCATCAACTTCTTCAAAGAAAGGAAAATCAACTTTGCATGGTCCTACTCAAACATGATAGGCCTAGATATAGAGCTTGTGTTGCATAGGTTACCATTGTTACCGAACAAAAAACCCGTCAAGAAGAATTTGGCAAAGATGCACCCACATGTTGCATTACTAGTCAAATCAGAGTTGAAGAAACTCCTAGATGCTGGATTTATATGACCAATCCCATACAAAGACTAGATATCAATTCTAGTACCAGTAACCAAGCATAGTGGTCAGATCTACATTTGCATAGATTTTAGAGATGTAAACAAAGCTTTTCCCAAGGATGACTTTCCTTTACTGAAAATTGACATGATAGTAGATCTCATAGCAGGAAATCATATAATATCACTCACGGACAAATTCTAAGGATAAAACTAAATAAGGATTGTACCAGAGGACCAACACAAGACTGCATTTACATGTTCCTGGGGAACTTACTATTGGAATGTCATGCCATTTGGCCTTAAAAATGCAAGAGCAACATATCAAAGGGCTATGACCACAATCTTCCATGATATCATTCACAAAACAATGGAAGACTATGTCAATGTCATACTTGCTAAGTTAATGCTTAGAAAGGATCATATACAAGTATTGGGACCCATATTCGATAGAATGCAAGAATACAAAGTCTGACTAAATCTAAAAAAGTACGCATTTAGGGTCACCACAGGAAATCTTTTAGGATTTATTATGTCACACCGAGGCATTGAGGTAGATCCTAAAAAGGTCAAGGCTATCCCTTACATGCCACCACCGACTAATATAAAGAAACTAAGAGGATTACAAGTTAGGCTCCAATCCATAACGTGTTTCATAGCCCAATTAGTAGACAAGTTCCATCCATTCTAGAATTTACTACATGAGGATGTGACATTCATATGCACACAATAATGTGAGAAATCATTCCAAATATTCAATGATTATCTACCAAAGTCTCCCATGTTGGTACCACCTGTTCAAGGTAGGCCATTACTTCTATGCATCTTAGCAATTGAGTCAGCACAAGGTGTTCTCTTAGCACAACTTGATGACCAAGGATAAGAGAGAGTTGCCTACTATCTCTGTAGAAATTTGGTAGGCTATGAGCTCAACTATTCATGAATTGAAAAATCATCCCTCACAGTAGTCTTTTCTTCCTAGAAGCTAAGACATTACATATTAAGCCATGAAACCAAGCTAATAGCACACATTGATCCCCTAAAGTATTTACTAAGCAAAGCATCACTCACCAGATGACTCACAAAGTGGGTGATGATCCTAAGAAAATTTGATATAGAGTACATGGACATAAAATCTATCGAAGGGAAAGTGATTTCAAACCAACTAGTAGAGGCATCCCTATAGGATCACCATCCTATAGTCTCTGACTTTCTAGATGATTTTATTCTTATAGTATAACCCGCAATAGAGATATGTCAACTATACTTTGATTGGTCGTGCACAAACCATGAAGTAGGAGTATGGATAGTACTCATCACTCCAAACAATGATCCAATCCCTAAGTATTTTTAACTACACTTTCCTTGCACAAGGAATATAGCTGAGTATGAAGCTCTAGTCATCAGAGTAACGACACCTATACAATGGTAAATCAAGAACCTCAAAGTTTATGGAGATTCACATTTGGTCATTATCTAAGTAAACAATGACTATAAAACAAAAAATGAGAAGCTAATCCCATGCAAAGAGAAGATGGATAGGTTGCATGCATCATTCCATTTCATCGTATTTGAGAAAGTACAAGGAGTTCCAAACAAAGTAGTAGATGTAATGGCCACCATATCATACTTGATCAGCATGCCATGCAACGAGAACATATTCCACTTTCTGGTAAAGAAACTCATGATACCAACACATCAAGCACCAATCACAGAATCAACATGTGTCCCTATTGGTCCTAAAACCCCATGGTAGCATGACATGTATAATTACCCCCAAAGTAATATCCTACCTCGTGACTTGTATAGTAACCAAAAGAAGTCCCTCATCCTCCAAGCCTTTAGTTACACATGATGTAATGACAAGTATTTCTTCCAACCCTATCTTCTCCTATGGTATCTTATAGACCACTTCTCTAGCCTATTATCCTTCTTAGCTAAGCCTAATATTACAAGGATTCTCTACTCAAATCCTTATTATTTTCAACTTGTCAACAACAACTAAGAAATGAACTCAATCAATCTTAAGCTTCATGGTCATCTTCTTGCTTCTCCACACCAAGTGATCCAATAAGGATATCATTGTCTGTTGATGGAGAGGAAGGGCCAAAAAAAGGAAATTTCATCCCACACAATGCCTAAAAACTTAGTTTGCAATGAAATCCTAAATGTTTGAAGAACTTGTTCCAAACTCACCAAAATAGGGCTACAAGCAATTAGGCATAATTAGGCACCTTTTGGAAAATAACTTGAAATTATTCTTAAGAAGATGAAAAATAATGCCAGATCCTGATACCGTTTTTGAAGACCTAAAGGATTTTCTAGGTCTTGCAATCCCAAACTGTCCGTACAGAGGGTTCCTATTTGCAAGTCTATTTTTAAGAGTTTCACCATTCACAAAGCATGTCCACTAGGGTTTTAGTTTTCAACATGAAGAAAACACCACCAGAGCTTATGATTGGATTTGGGGCTTCTTCATACACATTTCCTTCTCTCCACATTCTTTTATTGAAGAAACCAATGATTTCAATCACTCCTACTGCCTCTACAATTCATAGTGATGCTAGCTATGCATCTCTAGCTCGCCTAGGGCATCACCTCAAAATTACAAAATATTCTTTTGAGGGCCCATCCTTATCCACCCATATAGTACAAGGAGTCACCTCACCCATTCCAAGAGCCCATACAAGTGCCATGGTGGAATGATGAGCTATGACCCCATTTACATAAACTGCCTAGTTCAGACCAGCGACAATACAAAAAACAAAAATATTTACAAAAGAAATGAAACTAGAACTAAAACACCAAATAATCACATGTAGAAATAACAAATTACATCAAATAACTCATGCACTAGTCATAGTTAGAGTTCAATCCATTAAAATCCAAAATGTGTACAAAATGCTTAACTGTAACCAATTATCCCATTACACAGTCCGTACACTGACTTGCAAACTTCATCCAACCCCAGAGATACATCGGGGGAGGCCTTATATTATTAACCATGGCACTAATCCAAATTTTTCAAACAGTTATACAACCAAATTCTTGAAGATGCATTATTGCAAGAAATGTTGTCAATGTTGTCCATGACAACATTGACAACTTTTACAACTTTTGATTCTTTCTTTCTAACTTGGTCAACACACCAAATAACTTATCCAAATGTAAAAAAGTGCCTATTAGACCTCAAATTATCCCTCCTAGGCTCTAAAAAGCATAAAATCCATGGTTCCATCATTCTTGTAACATTAGCCTAATTTGGACAAATCATTACTTCTTAACATCAAATGATCTAGTTAGGTCTTCTAACCAAATCAACACACCCTAGTACCTATCTAGTCCTATTATTTCACTAGTGGTCTGGCTAAGACCACTACAAGCCAAAATAAATCTATGATCCTAGGTTATAATCTAGCCTTGCCTAGGTTCTCTTGCACATACTCCCCCATAAAGGAAAGTCATGTCACTACTATGGACACAATATCGTAAGGAATACCCATCTTCTTGAAATTTGTATTTGCAATTCATGTTGCCTCTAACTTAGGTTGGTTCTTCAACTTGATGAGGTGTTCAATGTAAAACTTATTCCTTGTAGTCTTCTTGACCCTTGATCCCAATACCTTATCTACTTCTTTCTGCATCTTTGGAGGTAAATAATTAGGTTCCACATCCTTGCCAAACTCCCCTTAGTTTACATCCATCTTTTTCAATAAAACTTTATCAAGTCTGCCACATTGAAGATAGGTGAGATGCTCAATTAAGTAGGTAGATCCACCTTATAGGAATTAGCCCCATACTTGGATAAGATCTTGCAGGGCCCCACTCTCTTCATCTTTAGTTTTTAAGGCATCCCCTTCTACAACCTAGACTTATTCAAATGTACCATGACATAATCACCTACCTCAAATTTAACATATTTTCTCTTCTCCTCTACTTTGGCCTTCAACTTTTGGGTAGAATCTGGTATAGTCTTCTTCACTTACTCTTTGATCTCCTTCATGATTAGAATGAATTCTGTAGCATGACCACTCCTATACTCCATGGCTCCAAGATCTCTAAGATAACATACACCCCTTGGGTGCATCCCATAAACAACTTCAAATGGGCTTCTTCTTGTGGTTCTATTATCAACTTTTATTGTATGCATACTCTGCTTTGGGAATGACCACATCCCATGTTTTCCCATAGTCCTTGGTTAGGAACCTTAACAAGTTACTTAACACTCTATTAACCACCTCAGTTTTACCACTAGTTTGAGGGTTGTAAGCTAAACTAAATGAAAAGTTGGTTCCCAATCTACTCCACAGTGTTCTCCAAAAATGGATCATGAACATAAAATCCCTATCTGATATAATACTTAGGGGTATTCCATAGATTCATACAATCTCCTTAAAGAATAAGTATGCAATGTTACTGGCATCATTTGTAGTCCTACAAGGTATAAAATGACCCATCTTGCTAAATTTGTCCAGCACAACATAAATACTGTCGTGGCCATGCTTTTTGTTAGGTAACCCTATAATGAAATCCATGCTAACACACACCCATGGTATTTTAGGGACTAGAAAGGGTTTGTACAAACCTGTATTTCTAGCTCCTCCTTTTTCTTTCATGCAAACTACACATTGTTCAACATACTTGGTTACATCTCTCACCATCTTTGGCCAATGGTAAAATATTTGAGCTAACTCTAGGGTTTTGTTAACACCAAAATGGTGAGTCAAGCTTCCATTATGATTTTCCTGAATGATATTTTCTCTCATTGAACCCTTAGGGACACATATTTAGTTCCCCTTAAACAACAATCCACCCTGAAAGGTAAAATTAGAAAATGGAATATGGATGTGATTCTGAAAATAAGAGCATACCTTATAGGAATCACCAATGTCTTCATCTTCTCTATAGATGTCATTTAAATTCTCTATCATAATGCTCTTCAACTGAGCTTCCTAAATGGTTAGCAACCTCCTGCTCAAGGCATCTGCAACCTTGTTCAATTGTCCCTTCTTGTGCTTTATTGTGAATGTGAATGCTTGAAGGTGTTCCATCCACTTCAAATGACTATTACTGAGCTTCTCTTGGGTGTTTGTGTAGCTCAAGGCCTGGTTATCAGTAGACACCACAAATTCTTTGGATAACAATTAATGTCTCCACTTCCTAAGAGACTGAACCAAAGCATAGAGTTCCAAATCATAAGAAGAATATTTCTTCTTGGATTCATTTATCTTTTCACTGAAGAAGGATACTGGCCTAGTTTCTTGGCTTAACACACCTCCTACTGCCATTCCACTTGCATCACACTCCAAAGTAAAAAGTTGATCAAAACTAGGGAGTCTAAGGATAGGTTGTATTGGTACATGCTTCTTCAATATTTCAAATGTTTTCTCTACTCTAGAATTCCATCTAAACTTAGTCTTTAGACGACCCTTAATGATGTCTAATGTTGGTTCTCAAATACCACTAAATTCCCTTATAAACTTTTCATAAAACTGAGCTAACCCATGGAAAGTCCTAACTTCTATCCCTGTTGTTGGTGTGGGAAAATTTAGGATAGCCTCCACCTTACTTAAGTCCATTTTCAATGACCCTTGGGATACAAAAAATCCCAAATATACTAGTTATTTCTTGAAGAACTCACATTTCTCAAGGTTTATTGACAACTTCTCTTCCTACAACCTCTTAAGCACCATCTCCACATGCCTCACATGCTCCTTTTCTGTCTTACTAAAGATAAGTAGATCATCTAGATATACCACCACAAATATCCATGTGATTTCCTTAAGCACTTCATTCATGAGCCTCATGAATGTTCTAGGGGCATTTGAGAGACCAAATGTCACAACTTTCCACTCATACAACCCATCCATAGTCTTAAAAGTCATCTTCCATTCACCCCCCTCTTTAATCCTAATCTAGTGGTATCCTCTTTTCAAGTCTAGTTTACTGAAATACTTTGCCCCCAAGACATTCCATCAAATCCTCTATTCTAGGAATTGGAAATCTGTACCTAATTGTGATCCTATTAATTTCTCTAGAATCAGTACAAATTCTCCACTTACCACCTTTCTTTGATGCTAAGACCACTAGCACGACACATGTATTGATGTCTTCTTGATTAGCCCCTGATCTAGCATCTCATGCACTTGTCTAGCCACCTCTAGGTTTTGGTTTGGGGTAAGTTTGTTTTCTTCCTTATTTGGAAATGATGCACTAGCTACAAATTCAATTTTATGACTTATCAATCTTCTAGGAGGCAAAGTGGTAGGAGTCCCATCACTGAGAATATCCTTGTCCTTTTCAAAAAGATCTTTGATTTCCAATGGAAATGGTTCTTTTTTGGGCCTCTATCCTTCCTTAGGCTTAAGAAATATAGGATAGCCTTTACTCCCTTCATCTCTAAGGGAATTTATGAACTGCTTAGTACTACTTAATAAGATACTAGGAGTCTTAGGTTCTGGTTCATCTTCTTCCAACAAGGACTGTATTTTGGAAGTTCTTTCACCTTTCTTCAAGGAAATAGAGTTTTCCTTCCCATCATACACTTCTCCTTTGTCATATTTCCAAGGCCTACCTAAGAGTAGATGACATGCATCCAGAGGAAACACATCACATAGTAACTTGTCACTGTAGCCTGCAATATAAAACTCCACCCAAGTTTGCTCATTTAGCAACACACTCTGGCCCTTGTTCAACCATGTCAACTTGTAAGGATTGACATGAGGTATCTTTGTCAACTTGAGCTTTTTGAAAACTTCCTTTGATATAATGTTTTCTGTGGAGCCAAAATCCACTATCACTTTGCAAACTTTACCAATGATTTTGCATCTAATCCTAAACAATGCTCTTCTATGCTTGGGCTCTTTCTTTATTGGTTGTCTAATAAGAACCCTTCTGAACATCAATTTATCTCCCATCTCTTATTCAATTTGATTAAGATTTTGTGATTTTACACTTGTTGTGTCCTCTTAATAATATGCAATCCTCTTGCTATTGTTAGAAGAAGTAGGCTTATCCAGGCACCTATAGGCAGGCTGACCCAATTGACCACAATTGTAACATCTCATACTTTCTAAGTATGAGTTTCTTCTACCTGAACCCCTTCCTCTACTAGAGCCTCCTTCAGTGCCTCTTCCTCTGGTATAAACCCCTCTTGTAGTAGTTTCATTACCATGCTTTGTCAATTTGTACTCTCCTTGTTTCCTTTTTTCATTACCTCTACCTTGATAACCACTTCTATGACTCCCTTGATCTCTTCCTCTGCCTCTTCCTCTGAATTTGGAGACTCCTTTCTTCACATTCCTCTCTTCCACCTTAAGGTATAATTGTGTTAGGAATAAGGTGTCTCAACCTTGGATAATTCCTATTCCTATTATTTGTTTTGTAAAATGTATTTCTTGCAAATAATGTAATTAAGTGTGAGTGTACATGTCTAGTTGGCATGTTGATGTGTCACTCCACTTGATGTATCAACATCTTGAATTGTGTGTAAGGAGATCATGGCTGAAATGGTTATGAAAAATTCCTATGAAACATAAGAGCTATTTCTAGAAGATTCAATGACAGGTGAAGACATGTAATGACATGTGGCAACTGATAAAGCTGAGCACTGTACCCTAATACAACTATCTTTGGAAGTTGCCCTAAAAAGGAAAGCACATGATATAAGAATTTTTAGGGTTGCAGACAGATATAGGAAAAGAGTGTATTGTTGGTATGATCTGGTGCTACTGGATTTGTCTTTGAGTGTTGATTGTCTCCTGAAAGAACTTGCATTGCAATTGCGTTGTAACCGTTGTGTTGAAGATAATAGATTGTGCAGGTTTTGGAGTGCTGGGGTTTTTTACCGAAAGGTTTTCCCCAGGTTAAATCATTGTGTCATTCTCTATTTTCTATATGCATGATATATGGCTGCAATATCATTGTTAAAGTAGTTAACGAATCTAAAATTGTAAGGATTTAAAAGAATTCGCAAAATACTTTCCTTTAAAGATTAGTGTAGGAAGTTGTTTCCACACCTGAGTTTCCTTACAAGTGGTATTAGAGCCTGATCAACTTTTGATCCTAGTTGTTGGGTAGGTTTTTTTGAGATAATTTCAAGTTGAGTGGGAGTTTTTTGTGCAAAGCATTCTGAATCTTATTTGCAGATTGAGATGGCAAGTTCCTCATACTGTAGAATGGAGGTGGAGAAATTTAATGGCACTAATTTTGAGTTGTGGAAACTCAAGATGGAAGACATTCTTGAAGACTGTGATCTATAGGAGACTACTTCACTTGATGTGAGACCTACAGTGATATCTCAAGTGGATTGGGAGATCAAGGTGGAAGGCTAAGGGTCTCATCAGACTCTGTCTAGCAAATGCCATTCTTCTGAATGTTCTTGATGAGACTACTACAAATTCTTTGTGGAAATGGCTTGGGTCTGTGTATCAGGACAAATCTCTGGTGAATAAGTTGTTCTTGAGAAAGAAGTTGTATTCTTTAAGAATTGAGGAAGGTGGATCCATAAATAATCATCTCAATGCATTAAATTTATTAATTACATAGTTGGCATCATCCGGTGCCAAGATCGAGGGGGAGGATCGATGTATGACCCTACTTTTTTCCTTGTCAGATTTGTGGGACCATCTTTTGATGGCTCTCAGAAGTACTATAGTCACATTCTATATGGATGATGTGGTGTCTTCACTGCTATCTGAGGAGATGTGAAGAAAGACTTCAGATTCATCTAAGGAAGCCCTTGCTATTTGTAAGAGATCCAACGAAAAAGGAAAGTAGAATGACAATAAGTCAAAGAAGGGAAGATCCAAATATCATGGGAGTTCTAAGACTCCTGGAAAGTCCAAGGTGAAACATTGGAATTGTGATAAATCTGGGCACTTCTGGAGGGACTGCAAAGAACTGAAGAAGAAGAATAAAGGCTCATATTCAGCTTCCAAAAAATCTCAAGAAGATGGAGATGCTTTTATTGCAGCTTTGGTAACCCATGCATCTTATGATGTGTGGTTGGTAGACTTGGGTGCTTCTTTTCACATGACCTCTCATCAAAACTAGTTCTCAAAATATGAAGAGTTGGATGGTGGAAAGGTGTACTTGGGTGATGATTCTCACCTAAAGATAGTTGGATGCGGAAGGGTCACTATTAGATTTCCTGATGGACAAGTAAAGGGAATCAACAGAGTTATTCACATTTTAGGTTTTTCATGAAACCTATTATCTATAAGTATGCTTAATGATGTAGATGTGCAAGTTGTCTTTTTGAAAGATGGATGCAAGATGATGAGAGGTTCTATGGTGCTCACTAAAGGTACTAGGAGAGGTACTTTTTTTTAGGCTTATGCATGCATTCCTTAGTGCAATAGTTCTTTTGTTTCAAAGAAGAGAGTGACTATCACTTCATCCCCACCATCTGAACAAGTAGTAAAGAAGATTGTGGCAATGGGTTCCAATGGCAGTGCAGTAAGTGTACCTAAGGGTGCAAACACTTTGGAAGGCAAGCTTCCTATAGAAAAAACAATGTTGTGGCATATGAGATTTGGTCACATTGGTGAGAATGGTCTTAGGACCTTGAAAACTAAAAATCTCATTGAGGGGCTAAATGATTGAAATCTCAAATTTGATTTCTGTGAACACTGTGTTTATGGTAAGAAAAATTGTGTTCAGTTCTACTCCAGTTCTCACAAGTCTTCTAGACTTTTGGATCTTATTCATTCTGATGTATTTCATCCTATAAAAGTTCATTGTATCTCTAGTTCTGTATATTTTTTTATCTTTTATAGATGATTAAAATAGAAGGACTTGGATGTATTTCCTGAAAAGTAAGACATAGGTTTTCAGTCGATTCAAAGAATTTAAGGCTCTCATGGAGAATCAGACTGGTAAAAGAATCAAGTGTGTGAGAACTGATAATGGTGGTGATTTTTGTTCCATAGAGTTTGAACAGTTCTATAAAGAACAAGGAATCAAGAGACTTAAGACAACTCCTTACACCCTGCAACAAAATAGAGTTGCAGAGAGAATGAATAGGACACTGATGGAGAAGGCTATGAGTATGCTTAGTGGAGCTGGTTTAGAACAAAGTTTTTTGGCCGAAGCTGTGACCACTGCTTGCTATCTGGTTAATAGATCTCCTACATCAGCTCTTGTTGGTAAGACACCCATGGAGGTGTGGTCTGGTAAGAAGCCTTCAATTAGACATCTTCGTGTTTTTGGTTGTGAAGCTTATGCACATATTCCAAGGGAGAAAAGATCTAATTTGGAAAACAAAGCTGTCAAATGTATTTTCATCTGATACAGTGTTGGTGTGAAAGGATACAAGCTTTAAGATCCTATGACTAATAAGGTGTTGCATAGTAGAAATTTTATTTTTAGAGAGATAACATCTTCTCCTATTGTGCTACAACCAGATGAAAAAGAAAAGGAAAATGATGTTCAATTATCTCCTACCCCTGAGAAGACTGAATAGAGAGACCATGTTGGGTCTAATGATGAGGAGAGCTCTAGCAGCTCTGATAGTTTGGAAGAAGAGGAGGAACAACCTCAACCTCAGCCCTTGAGGAGATTCACGAGAGAAAGAAAGCAACTAGAAAGGTTTGGTTATTCTATGTTATATTCCAGCTGTGCTTGTGCTTTGATTACTAACACTGATGAGCCTAGATCTGTGAAAGAGGCTTTGGGCATGAAAGATGCAGGTTCCTGGATTGAGGCTATGGATGATGAAACATCTTCATTGAAGAAAAAAAAAACTTGAGACCTTGTACCTTTTCCTAAAGGGAGAAAATTTGTTGGCTGTAAATGGGTGTTCAAGAAGAAATTATGTGTACATGGTAGTGTTGAAAGGTACAAATCTAGATTGGTTGCAAAGGGGTATTCATAGGTAGAGGGAATAGATTATGGTGAAATATTTTCTCCTGTTGCAAATTTGACATCCATTAGATTTCTATTATCTCTTTCTGCATCATATGATTTAGAGATACAATAGATAGATGTGAAGATAGCTTTCCTTCATGGTGATTTGGAGGAAGAGATTTATATGTCACATCTTGATCACTACATTGTTAAAGGTAAAGAATCTTTAGTTTGTAGATTAAAGAAATCTTTATATGGTTTGAAGCAATATCCTAGGATGTGGTACCTTAAGGTTGATGCCTTTGTGTGGTCAATTGGATTTTTAAGATCGAAATCAGATCATTGTGTTTATTTTAGAGTTGAAAATGATCACCTTCTTATTGTTGCATTATATGTTGATGATATGTTGTTGTTTGGGAAGGGTAAGGGTATGATTTCTAATTTTAAATCTCAGTTGTCAGCATAGTTTGAGATGAAAGATCTTGAGGCAGAAAGGTACATCTTGGGTATGGAAATTAGTAGAGATAGGTCTAACATTAAACTTTGGTTGAGTCAGAGTAAGTATGTGAAGTTTGTGTTGGACAAGTTCAGCATGGCAGATTGTAGACCACTATGTGGTCCTGTTTCAGTGGGAACAAAGTTATCTGCGGATGATTGTCCAAAATCTCCTAGTGAGGTGTAGGACATGAGTAGAGTACCTTATAGTAGTGAAATTGGTAGTCTTATGTATGCTATGGTCTGTACTAGACCAGACATTGCCCAATTAGTGGGAGTCCTGAGTCGGTTTATGGCTAACCCTGGACAAGTAAATTGGGATGCAGTTAAGCGAGTATTCAAATATTTGAGGGGTACATCAGATTACTCAATATGTTACCATGGTAACTCTTTTCGATCTCTGCATTCATTTTGTATTCATGGATTTGTGGATTTAGATTGGGAAAGTGATATTAACAGTAGGAGATCCACTAGTGCTTATGTGTTCACTATGTTTGGTGGTGCCATCAGTTGGATGAGTAAGCAACAACCTATGGTTTCTTTTCCCACTATAGAAGCTGAGTACATGGCTACTACTCATTCTTGTAAGGAATCCATTTGGCTTAGGAGATTGTGTTTTGATGTTAGTGTTGATGAATAACAGATTACTATTTGGTGTGACAGTCACACTGCTATTTGCCTTGTGAAGAATCCAACTTTCCATGCCAGAACGAAGCATAGTGATGTGCAATTTCACTTTGTGAGAGATATGGTGGAAGACGGAAAGGTAAATTTGGAGAAGGTAGATACTATGAAGAATTTTGCAGATGCATTAACAAAACCAATGGGCACTGTGAAGTTCAAATGGTGTTCAGAGTCTATGGGCCTTTTGGCCTGTAGCGGTTAGTTCCTATTATGTTCCTATTGCTCTTACAAGGTGTTTGACAAGTGGGAGAATGTTAGGAATAAGGTGTATCAACCTTGGATAATTCCTATTCTTATTATTTGTTTTGTAAAATGTATTTCTTGCAAATAATGTAATTAAGTGTGAGTGTACATGTCTAGTTGGCATGTTGATGTGTCACTCCACTAGATGTGTTAGCATCTTGAATTGTGTGTAAGGAGATCATGGCTGAAATGGTTATGACAAATTCCTATGACACATAAGAGCTATTTATATAATATTCAATGATGGGTGAAGACATGTAATGATATGTGCCAACTGATAAAGTTGAGTACTGTACCCTAATACATCTATCTTTGGAAGTTGCCCTAAAAAGGAAAGCGGATGATATAAGCATTTTTTAGGGTTGCAGACAGATATAGGAAAAGAGTGTATTGTTGGTATGATCTGGTGCTACTAGATTTGTCTTTGAGTGTTAATTGTCTCTTGAAAGAACTTGCATTGCAAGTGTGTTGTAACTGTTGTGTTGAAGATAATACATTGTGTAGGTTTTGGAGTGCTGATGTTTTTTACCAAAAGGTTTTCCCCAAGGTAAATCATTGTGTCATTCTCTTTTTTCTTTATGCATGGTGTATGGATGCAATATTATTGTTAAACTAGTTAACAAATCTGAAATTGTAAGGATTTAAAAGAGTTTGCACAATACTTTCCTTTAGAGATTAGTGTTGGAAGTTGTTTCTGCACTTGAGTTTCCTTAAAAATTGGTGGCACTTCTGAATTGTGGTTGGAGTCCAGAAACTTATCTCCTCTTGGATGTTCCACTTTATACCACCCAAGTATCTGGCTACCTTGATAGGTTCCTCTTCTTGAATATTGGACCGAAGGCATACCTTCTAAAATTCCTCTGTATAAGAGGCCACATCCAAGTCCTTTTTTTTCTGACCTTGTCTCTTTCTATGAATTTAAATTTCATAGTCCTCTAGTAGATAGTTCTCCTTTACCTTTGTCACCATGGCTTTCTAGTTATCTATAATTTGTTTACCCATCCTAACCCATTCATCTTGTAGATACTTCCACCATGTCAATGCTGACTGTCTGAGCCTTGACATTATAACCATGATTTTTTGTGCCTCAGTGAACCTTTCACATTCAAAATGGTTATCCATCCCCTCAATCTACTCCATTACTACTTCTATATCCATATTTCTACTAAATAGTGGTACTCCTAATACCTTTCCTCCTAGAGATTTTATGTCTTTCAAGAATGGTTCTTCATTCAAAATGGGGTCTGGTTCAGGGATAATATCTTCCTAATAAATCTTTTTACCTCTATCTCTGCTTTCAACTTCTTTTCCTTTATCTTTGGCATGAACTACTTCTTGTAGCTTTATCTTCATTTCATCTAGGGCCTCTTCAAGGATTATGTTCCTCTCCTTGTGCTTACCCATCTCCTTATCTAGCTCTACATTAGTCACCATACTGATCTCCTCTACTAATTCACCAGTATTTAGAGACATACACCAACTCTCAAATATTTAACTTTCTTTGATACCAATCTGATGTAATGACAAGTCTTTCTTCCAACCCTATCTTCTCCTAGGGTATCCTATAGGCCACTTCTCTAGCCTATTAATTTTCTTAGCTAACCCTATTCTTCTAGGGATTATCTACTCAAATCATTCTTCTTTTCAACTTGTCAATTGTTAATCTCTAAGTTTTGTTGATCATTAGTGACAAACACTTAGTCATTCATTTAGGCAGTTTTAGTTGGCTATCACTATGGCTAAGCTAAAACTATGCAAGACCAAGCAACATTGCCGAGCAATTTTCAGTTTGCCTAGTTACATTACTAAGTCGAGTTACATTGCTGAGCCAAGTAGAACACAGAGATGTTAAGTGTCGAGTGATAGAGAAGTCAAGTGCAGAGTAGAAAAGTTTTTGTATACATGTCTAGAATGATACAAACTTCGAGGATAAGTGATCTAGCCGACATGTATAAGATTTTTGGCTTACTTATGTATGCATTTAATATTCTTCTACTGAGTTAGTTATGCATTTAATTGTTTTATCCTATGCATGACCTATTATAAACTTTAATTGTTTTACCATCAAGGTATGGATATCAGATCTTGATTGTTGATCTAGATCTCACTATCAAATTTGAACAGATATATTAGATTGCTTCTAAACCCTATTTTGTATGTGTGTAAGGAGAGTGTAGACAAAATTTTCTAGTGACTAATTTTTGAAGTGAAATGCACAAAGGGTTATTTTTTTATGAAGCAGAGATCAAGCAGAGCAACAACACAGTGAACAACAGAGTAAAGTTATATCAGATTATGAGATCTTAGAAGGTACTGGAAAGAGGAGATTCATCATCAACATTAAAGTGCATAGTGAAGGATCAATACTTGAGACATTATAATCATTGTATTAGGTGAAAATCTCTTAACAGAGTGGTTCTAGCAGACCTTTCTTTATCTCCTAATAGAGTGCTTACTTCATTGTGAGTTCAAATCCTTTCATAGGGTAGATTGTAATGATATTTAGCTCTTAACTGGGAAAACCTTTAATAGGGTAGATTACATTTTCTAATCAACATTTGTAACCTTAACAGGTACACTTTATTACTGCAGTAGTGGAGAATTTTGTGGGTGTCATCCCCACCCCAGTTTTACCTATTTGGGTTTCTGGGTTACCAAGTTATTGTGTTATGTGTTATTGATTTAATTGTGTGGATGCTATATAAGATTACATTAGATTCATATATGTATGAATGTGGATCAGCTTGTTTTAAGTGTTTAAATTTGAAGATTTGATTCACCCCCCTCTCAATATCTTTCTTTCCAATTATTATATTTCCAACAACTGGTATCAGAGCTTAGTTCTCTAAAAAGGTCATAATCAACTTGAGAATATAGATCTTGAGATGGAGATCTACAAGATGGGTAAAGTCATTGAGAATCAAATGATTGATATTCAGCTAGCACTACAATAGCTTGAGACTGCAAGACAAGATTTAAAGAAGTCCTTGACTGCAAGGAAAGATCTGGCCAAACTAATGAATGAAACTCATTATCAGGAAGAGGAAACCACAAATCTATTTTAGAATGGATATTCTACTGAGAGTGATGCATCAATAGTAGATCTACTGGAAAAGAACAGTGCACTATGTGAAGAAGCCAAAAACTTGAAGAAGGAACAAGAAGCCCAATCAATAAGAATGTGTGAAGTTGTTGACTAGAAAAAGAAATCCAACGATGACAAGGCTATGGTAGAAGAAGAAAAAAGAATGATGACTACCACACATGATGAAAGAAGACATGATGTGAAAATAATGACAGTCAATCAAGTAGACATGGAAAACCAACTACTACTTGTGAATCAAGAGATTAATAGGAAAGACTTCGAGATTATAAATCTTAGATCTGAGAACAGTCAATTGAAAGATGAATTGAGATCTGAGAAAGAACTTAATAATCGAATGAATGATCTGAGTGCAGCTATGAGCTACATTGAACAACTGGTGGAAGCATCAAGAAGACCTAAAGATTCTTCTGGATTAGGTCACACTGAACAACATACAACCACTGAATATGGAGAATCATCTAAGACAAGTGAAAGAAGGCATGCAAAGCCAAGAAAAAACAAACCTATTTGTCACCACTGTGGGAAACCAGGTCATACAACAAACATTTTCCAAATTAAGAATGGTAATTCCAATCTGAAAACTAATTTTAACTGTTAGTTATTTAACTATAATAAGTTTGGACATCCAGCATGTGAATGTAAGATAAAGGCAAGTAAAACACCTAGACTCAATTGTAATTGCTATAAATGTCACAAATATGGTCATAGAGCACAAGATTGCAGATCTAAAGGTAAATAGCAGTGGAGATCAAAGGTACAAGAGAAATCACCAAGAAAAGGAAATACTTACAATTGGGATTACAATACATGGCATAGTTTTCATTACTGTGGTGAGTATGGACATGTTCCAAAAAACTGCATAAGGACACATTTCAGAGGAAAGTCTAAAATTTGGATGAATGGAAGCCTAGTTTGTCACAGTTGTCTGAAAATTGGACATACAAGGAAAGATTGTAAGACTAGGGTACCTGCTCCTACAATTGAGCAAATTAGAGAACAGATGAACAAGACATGGGTTAAGAATTTTTAACCATGCAACAGTGAAGCTAATGATGCCAAGGTCACCCAATGTAATGGATCAGGTAATCACATCATCTCCAACTAAGAAAAAGATGTATGTAAGGAACTGTATCTGAAATTATTATGTTACATCAGTTCCTAAAATGAAATGAACAAAAGACCATATTTGCATATGTTAAGATGCACCAGGACATATTTTTGAAGACAAATGCCGAGATGAGTCAATTGCACTAATATGTGCCGAGCACCAATCATGGACACTAAGGTCGAGTTCTTTAGTGAGTGCCAAGTTTTGTTGGCTGAGTAAAATTTTATGATGGTCGAGTTTAGTAAGCCAAGTAGGATGCAAGTTGTGTTAAAGCTGAGGATAACTAGCTTGCACTAACTCAATGGGAAAAACATTCATTTCTTACCTACCTTGACCTTTCAAAGTCTATAAAGGATGAACAGTTGACATTTCATTTTTACCTTACAATTTTTACTGTTTATGGAGTGATTGAAGTAATTTGTAGAATTGATCTTAACGGAGTTAGCATCAAAGATTTCATCAGCATGCCATCGGCAATCCTAAGATGAACAGTGTGAAGACCTACTTTCTGAATTACTCTATTTTTCATCTCTCAAACCCTAATTTCAAGATTATGGCTGCAAGTTCTTCCGCACTAGCTAAAAGTATGGAGGCAGAACTAGAGAAGATTTAGTTAATACAGAATGATGAATGTGAACCTCTCAACTTTTGAGTCATTCCTGAAAGTGTGATTCAAAGTGATTTAATGGGAGCTCTCTCATCCATTCCACCCAAGGTACTTATGATTCATGATGTTTGATTGTGTTATATGGTTAAGATTGGTGAAGTAGGTCATAGTGAATTGAGGAAATCCTACATCAAATTTTGTGTCAATGGAGTTCTGAAGGCAGAATTAAAACGTTTAGCTGACAAAGGGTTAACTTGTGCCCTTGATTTTCCAAAAGGTTTCAAAGATGAATGGATTAGGTTATCCTTAGCCAATATCATGACATGTGTATGTGGTTGGATAATGGATCAGTCAAGATCACCAAAAGCATGATTCATCGAGTGACTGGATATCTTGTAGTGAACGAAAACCAGACAATGAGAGATAACAAAAAAGAAGAAATTACACTGAAAACTAGAGCCATATGGAACAATAGAGATATGACTATCTCTACAATTACAGACCTAGAACTTGATTTTGGAGTAAGAGTAATAGAACATAAGTTCTATCAGTCTAGCAGATTGGATAGTGTTCCTTGTACAGTCGTTGATCATGCATGGAAAATTGTTAAGAAGAATCATACATATGATCTTGCCGAGCTACAGTAGACACAATTATCCAAGAACCTAACATCAATCAGAAAGGCTAAGAGCTCATCATGTAATTTTGGTTCTTTACTAGTCTGAATATTTTTCTACATTCAGCATACATTTCCTACATTTTGAAATATTGTTTGGAAAAAGGATAGACCCATAACAGTTCAGATTAGTGAATGTATGAAGAAACTAGGAAGTAATTTCAATAGCATTATGGGGAGCTATTTTTTAGAATTCAAGAAGAGAATGAGAGTAAGGACTAGGATTCCTATGTCACTAATGGAGAAGCACTATGAAGAAATCTGTTTTCTAGTTGATATAGATAATACTTATATCCAGGCAGTGAATCCTAGGATAACATGCTTAGAACCATTTCCATATGAAATTAACATTGATGAAGCATTAGCTGCCATCATTGCACTCCTAGCTAAGGCAATTGATACTACAACAAAGAGATTTGGAAATTTTGATGAAGCTAAAGCTAAAATTTATAGAAGTTTGAATGAGGGAGCTATGGAGAGGAAAAGAAAGAAGATTGTGAAATACCTAAAGAAAATGGTTGGCTTAGGTAGTGATGAAGAACCTGAGGATGCACCTTTAGGCCTAACCACTAGACAAGGTGAGGATATTTCTACAGAGGAGGAAGTAAGTGCATCAGAAGAGGTTACTAAGAAAGCTAAGGGCAAGAGACCATCAATTGTCATAGTAACCAAGCTGAGCAAAGCCAAACCCAAGGTTACACCTCATGTAGCTAATCATTTAAGGACTAGAGAATCTACTTTTATTTCTTGAGTAGAAGTACAAACAAAAGTATATGGTAAGAGGAAAGTTGCAGAAAGTAGTTCTGGAAAGGAAGCAAAGGTTTCTCCTAAGGCTGAGCCGAGTAAGCTAGCAAAGAGACCAAGAAGGAGATTAAATTTGGGGACAGATAGTGATGAGGAAAAGATAGAAACTGATGAACCCAGAAACATACCTACAACAAAATTCAAGAAACCATAAAGTATTGATGAGGTATGTGACACTTTGAGGAATTTAGCAGGGTTAGCAACTTTTAAGTTCATTAAGTATGAAAAGTTGAAAACTGTATATAGGAAAAAAGTACAGGAAGCACTCGTGGATATGATGAGTACTTTCAAATTAATTCCTAAAAAGATAGGAAATCATGTGCATGATGAAATTTATGATTTTTTTTCAAGAAATTGGGAATTTTCACTTGCCATAGAAAGACAGATCACGGAAGGAACTCTAGCCCAGGTAATACCTGAGCTCACTTCCAAGCAAAGAGCCAAATTCATTGAGGATTAAAAGAGTAGATTTGTTCCTAAACTTAGAGGCTATGTTGCTCTGAAAAATGACATTGAAGGTATAGTACAACAAAGAACAATAATGTGGAAGGAAATCTTTGGACTGGCCATTGTAAAAGACAAGAAATCTGGTGAAGGGACATCTGAGAAAAAGACAAAAGAAGTTGAAGTAAAGACTACCCCTGAGCCACAGATAAAACAAGATCAAATTACCATAGAAGAGGACAAGACCAAAGGGTAAAAGCACAAAGTTGTGTCACGTTTCAGGACCACTTATCAGCATAGCTAAATTTGAGTATTTCTAAATAAAAATTAATTTTCGTCAAACATATGGTCTAGGTAGATTCATTCTAGCTAAGCCAGATAAGTTGTTAAACTTTTCCAATTGGAAATGTCTATTAAATGCATTTTTTATACCAATTAGCAAAGAAATAAAATTATTTCAGAAAAATGATGTTTCAATAACCCTTACTCTTTTTTATGATATTTTTAAAAAATATAAAAAATACCCTTTTGTAGAGCTCAGAGACAAGATTATTGTCATATAAAGTTTATAATATTTTGATTAGATCTAATATATTATAATTTCAAAATACAACAAGCAAGTATTTTAACATTCGAGAAGATGTTGCTTCAAATAAATAAATAAATAGTAAATCATATCAAAAAAATTTAAAATTTATATTTAACACTAGAGGAGAGAGTCCTCTTGAAGAATATGTAATTTTTTTTCTGAATGGTGTAGATTTGATAGGGGAAATTTGGAGGGAGGTGAAAACTGTCGATTTTAGATAAGTTCAACTTTGAGCAGTTATAACGGAGAAAATATACATTGAAAACCAATATTTCTTCTTTTCTTCAGTAGCTATACATTTTATCTATAACATATTTTGAAATCAGGGGAAAAATAGATTATTTGCATATACTAATTTGGAGGGAACTAGACCCTGGATTTTCAGAAGTTTTCAACAATGGAAAAATGGACTTCAAAAATGAAAAAACTATGTACATTCTTGTTCAAATTTCTTTAAAAAAATTATAGACATAAAATTAATCCATTTTTACACATTTCTTTAGTTTACATCATCCTCAAATTCTAAATACAAATGCCACCTTTTATGTCATTAAAGTTGAACAGTTTGCATGTTGTGGTCCTTTTCCTTTATAAAAGTGTGACACAGGTTTGTACTTTTACCCCAAAGATGCATTAGATGCAACAAACTTTGTTGATCTGACTGCACACAGTCCTATGGATTTTATAGTTGATGATCCAAGAAATTTGAATGCCGAGGAACAAGAGATGCCGAGTGGTGAAGACACTGATACTGAAGAAAGGAAGACCACAACATTTGATGAAATAATTGAAGTTGTCAATAATCAGAAAAGTGAAGAGAACCAGCAAACAAATGAACAAGAGGTAACTTCACAGAATCCACCTATTTTAGAGGTTGTGAAAATAGTTTTATATAGTGGAGTAGGGATGAAGGATATTGTTGATGAGCCTAAAGAAGAAGAGGCAATGCAAGTGTTGGTTGATCTACCACACTCTGCATCATCCACTCCAATAGGTCCTAAAACTGGTGGTATGCCCAATCCACAAACAATATTGATAGAATTGAAAGAGGCAATGGATATTGACACTGTCAAAGGAAAATATATTATGCTGTCGAGCATAAGTTCTCCAGAGTTGAAGAAGAAGAAAATCTTAAAGAAGAAGTCTCTGAGTCTAGATGTAACATTAGATGACGTCATTATGATTCCACAATGGGATCCCAATGAGTTATCTTTTGAACAAATATGGACTCTTCAAGAATTACTTAAAAGGAAGAAGCGACAGGAAGAGATGAAGATAGAACATAAGCAAAAGCAGGTGTTGCATGACATCAAAGACATATTTGCAAATGCTTTTGACTTAGAGGATGAAATGCCTCAAGCTCCAATCATTGATCAGCTAGTCAACATTGTATAGAAGGTAACTGATGAGGACATAGACATCAATGAAAAGCTTTTGCAATTGTCCAAGAAAATATTTGAGAGCAAATTTCTAGAGAAAATCTCATAAGAGATTGCCACAAAATAGGTTGAACTTTATATTCTTGTAGAAACTTTAGAGAAAGTTAGAGCCAATGTTTATTCTTTGTATAGGAAATTATGTGATTTTGAATTTGTCACAAAGGATAATCCATAGCTTATTGAGAAGCTATAGTTAGATTTGAGATCAACTGGCACTACTTTGGGTAAAGATACTACTTCTAGTTCTTTACATCTTAATAAGTTGATAAATGCACAACGGAGAATAACTGAGCTTATGGTTGAATATGGTCGAATAAGGGCCAAATTGATAACTATTCAGACAAGCATATTGCCTCACTTGGAGGTAATACAAAAGGAAATTTCAACTGCAAAGGAATTACCATAGAGCAATGCAAATCTATCGACTATAGAAAGTTTAGTGAGTCTAGCTGTCAAGCTAGAAATCAAATTAGAAGTTATGAATATTGCTAAGGAAAGCTGGGATACTACATTTGAATCCACCTTGCAGCTTCATAAATAATTTTTGGATAAGTACAACTTAACCCCACCAACAATCAGTGACAAAAACAAGGGGGAAGTTGGTAAGGAAGTATGAAAGGATACAATATGATACATCAGTACAGTATAGGTACACTTGTATATAATTTTTTGAAGGCATGTAAACTTTTTGTATGAATTATTTCTGAGTATATTCCTAGGGGGAGTACTTTGTATACTTAGGCAATATTTTGATGAAATGAATGGAAGTAATGATAAGTGTTTTTACCACTAATATCAAAGGGAGAGAATGTTAATCTCTAAGTTCTATTGATGATTAGTGACCAACACTTAGTCATTCATTTAGGTAGTTTTAGTTGGCTATCACTATGACCGAGCTAAAACTATGCAAGGCTGAGCAACATTGTCGAGCAGTTTTCAGTTTGTCTAGTTACATTGCCAAGTCAAGTAGGACACAAAGATGTTAAGTGCTGAGCGACAGAGAAGTTAAGTGTTGAGCAGAATTGTTTTTGTATACATGTCTGGAATGATACAAAATTTGAGGATAAGTGATCTGGCCGACTTGTATAAGCTTTTTGGGCTGACTTATGTATGCATTTAATATTCTTCTACAGAGTTAGTTATGCATTTAATTTTTTTATCCTATGTGTGACCTATTGTAAACATTAATTGTTTTACTATCAAGGTATGGATATCAGATCTTGATCATTGATCTAGATCTCTCTATCAGATTTGAATGGATATATTAGATTGCAGAGTGTAGACAAAATTGTCTAGTGACTAAATTTTGAAGTGAAATGCACAGAGGGTTATTTTGTTAAGAAGCAGAGATCAAGAAGAGAAACAAAACACTGAGCAATAGAGTAAAATTATATCAGATTATGTGATCTTAGAAGGTATTGGAAAGAGGAGATTCATCATCAACAGCAGAGTGCATAACAAAGGATCAATACTTGAGACATTCTAATCATTGTATCAGGTAAAAATCTCTTAACAGAGTGGTTCTAGCATACCTTTCTTTATCTCCTAATAGAGTGCTTACTTCATTGTAAGTTCAAAACCTTTCATAGGGTAGATTGTAATGATCTTTAGCTCTTAACCGGGAAGACCTTTAATAGGGTAGATTACATTTTGTAATCAAAATTTGTAACCTTAATAGGTACACTTTATTATTCTAGTAGTGGAGAATTTTGTGGGTGTCATCCCCACCCTATTTTTACCTATTTAGGTTTCTGGGTTACCAAGTTATTGCGTTGTGTTATTTATTTAATTGTGTGGATGCTATCTAAGATTACATTAGATTCATATACGTATGAATGTGGATCATTTTTTTTTAAGTCTTTAAATTTGAAGATTTGATTCACCCCCCCCTCTCAGTATCTTGCTTTCCCATTATTATATTTCCAACAGTCAAAACCAACTAGGAAATCAACTCAATAAATATTAAGATTCATGGTCATCTTCTTGTTTCTCCAGACCAAGTGATCCAATAAGGCTATCACTATCCATCAATGGAGATGAAGAGCCAAAATAAGGCAACTTCATTGCATACAATGCCTAACAGCTTAGTTTTCAATGAAACCCTAAACAAGTTCAAGAATTTATTCCAAACTCACCAAAATCGGGCTACAAGAAATTAGGCCTAATTAGGCACCTTTTTGAAAATAAATTGAAAATATTCTTCACAAGATGAAAAACTAACTCCAGATCTTGACACCCTTTTCTAAGACCTAAAGTATTTTCTAGGTCTTGCCTTCCCAAACTGTCTGTACAGAGGGTTCCTATTTCCAACCCTATTTTTTAGGGCTTCACCATTCACAGAGCATGTCCATCAGGGTTTTATTTTTCAACATGAAGAACACACGACCAGAGCTTCCCATTATATTTGGGGATTCTTCATACACATTTCCTCCTCTCCACATTCTTTGATCGAAGCAACCAATGCTTTTAATCAATCCTATTGCCTCTGCAATTCATTGTGATCCCTAGCCATGCATCTCTAGATTGCCTAGGCCATCTGTTTAAAATTAGAAAATATGATTTCTAGGGCCCATCCTTCTCCACCCATATAGTAAAAGGAGTCATGTCACCCATTCCAAGATCCCATACAATTGCTATGGTGGAATGAAGAGCTATGATCCCATTTATTCAAAGTGCCTACTTAAAACCAAGAACAATGCAGAAAAAACAACTATTTACAAAAGAATTGAAACTAGAACTAAAACACCAAATAATCACATTCAGAAACAAAAAATTACATCAAATAACTCTTGCACCAGTCATAGTGTAGATTTCAATCCATTAAAATCCAAAATGCATATAAAATACTTAACTGTAACCAATTATCCCATTACACAGTCTATACACTGACTTCCAAAATTCATATCACCCCACACACATGTCACGGGAGGCCTTATATAGTTGACCATGGTACTAAACCAATTTTTTCTAACAGATACAAATAAACGATCGAAGATGCATTATTCAAGGAAATGTTGTCAATGTTGTCAATGACAACATTGACAACTTTTAAAACTTTTTGATTCTTGCATTCTTACTTGGTCAACACATCATATAACTTACCCAAATATAATAACATGCCTAATAGACCTAAAATTAGCCCTCCTAGACTCTAAAAAGCATAAAATCCATGGTTTCATCATTCTTGGAACATTAACCTTATTTGGACAAATCATTACTTCTTAACATCAAATGATCTAGTTAGGTCTTCTAACCAAATCAACACACCCTAGGACCTATCTAGTCCTATAATTTTAGTAGTGGCTTGGCTAAGACCACTACAAGAAAAAATCAAGCTAGGAGCCTAGGTTAAAATCTAGCCTTACCTAGGTGCTCCTACAGCAACACCCTTCTAGTTAGTACTCTATATAGATGAAGTCTAGATGGAATGATATTACAATGTCTCACATGCACGAAATCCTAGAGAGCTTTGTATGGGGTACATGAAGGAATTTTTCAAGCCCATGCAGGTGGAAATAGCTTAGCAAATAATATATTCCAAATAGGATACTACATGCCCACCGTAGAGACCGATGAAAACAAGTATGTGCAAAGGTGTCTGAAATGCCATATTCATGAAGATGTCATCCATGAACTATCCCAAGAACTGAATCCTATCACTTCATCATTGCCATTTTCTATGCAATGATTTGACCTACTTGGTAAGATTACAACAGCCTCATCTAATGGAAATAAGTACATCATTACAAAAACATAGTACTTCACTAAATGGTTGCAAGGCATTCCTCTCACCTACATCACTAGAAAGTAGATCTCCATGTTCATACTCAACATCATTTTTTGTTATGGGATCCCTCAAACCATACTAACAGATCACGATACACCTTTCCAAAATAAATATTTTAAATATCTTTGTGAGCACTTCCAAATCAAACAATGTTTCTCTTCCATTTATTATCCACAAGAGAATGGTCAAGCTAAAGCCACCAAAAAACTATAATGAAGATCTTGAAGAAAATAGTCAATGAATCAGGGCGAGACTTGCATTTACAGCTTAGTCCCACACTATGGGCATTAAACACTAGTGTGAGAACACCTACATGAGCCCCTCCTTTCTCATTAGTATATGGATCAAAGGTGGTCATATTCCTCTAAGTGGAAATATCATCCCTAAGAATATCATTGAAGAACCTCATTTCAGATGAAGACTACAAAGGAGAAAGGCTCACTGAACTAGAACTATTAGATGAAAGGAGAAAAAATGGACTCAACCACTTACAAGGCTATCAGATCACCTTAGAGGGAACTATCACAAGAAGGTGAGACCACAAACCTTGAGGTAGGATATCTCATACTTATGGAAAATCAAAGAACCAACCAGAAAGGGTGAAACTAGGAAAGTTCAAGCCTAACTGGCTATGACCTTATGCCATTGTCACATCTTGCAATAGTGGGGCATACCAACTGGAAACACCAAAAGGATATTAGCTCCTAGGTTACATCAACAACTTGTACCTCAAGAGGTTCTAAGCTTGAGGTCCCAATGGTTAAGGCACTTATCTACATATCCTAAAAATGCAAGAAAAAAAAATCAATCAATACAAAAGGTTACCTTGGTGAAAACTTGACAAACAGGAACCTTGGTGAAAACAAAAAAGTTAGAAAAATAAAAAAGTAAAGAGAAACATAATCACTCTCTCAGTGAATACCTGGAAAACATGCACTATTGAGCAGTTACCTTAGTGAAAACTTAGCAAACAGGTGTCAAGTGTTAAAATCCCACTTCACCATCAATGAACTCCAAAGATCAAAGCTTGAGATCCCCACATGCAAGGCTAGCTACCCAAGATATTTCAAGAAGCACAATTCTGTCTAAGAACCAACACTTATCCATAATTTGTACAAGTCCACTAGACTAGGGTGCAATTCTAAATACCCTAAAAAATCCCTAAAAATCTAAAAACTCATCAAAAAATCCTAAAAAGATCAAAATGTCCTGAGAAAATCAATCTTCATTAAAAACAATAAAAAAATTGCCAAAATCTCAAAGCAATAAAACCAACAAGGAAAACTGGCGATCAAGCCAATCAATCAATGTCAAAATCATGAGCTTTGTGAATCACCATTGGGCCCATATGACATAGATTTATCACCTATCCAATCTATTAGCAAGAAAATTGACGATCAATCCAATCAATCAATGTGAAAATCATGAGCTTTGCAAATCAATACTGGGCCCATATGACACAGCTTTACAAACTATCCAAAATTATTAAATTGAATCAATTAATGAATCTTTCAATCAATAAATCAATTGTATTACATAGTGACATATACTCTCAAAACCTGACAAATCAATCTTATATGAGTCATCTATTATTGAAACCAGACACAATCAAGCATAAGAGAATCAAGCCAATTAAGAGAATCAAACTGAATCAAGGAACAATAAACTCTTGAATAGGTCAGTCATAAGTTAGATGTGAGTCTATATTTTGCAGTTATGTTCTTAAGCTACTCCATAATCCACCACGTGAGGAGAGTAGCTGTGATGTATCATGACCTTATTTTCTTTGATTTCTATTAGTGGAATGTTTCATTTCAATTCTTGGGCAATGATGATTTAGGATAAATGCGGTAGGCACTATCACTTATCTAGCTGTCTCACAGTTCCACAATCTGAGCTTAACTGTGGGAAATAATTGCACAATACTTTTCTGTTATCTATTTGTTCATACCAATAGAATCATAGTGGTATCTAGATGGTCTGTCTCTGGGTGAATTAGATTTCTATCTTGGTTTTATCTTTCTTTCATACCAATAGAATTATTGTGGTATCTAGATGGTCTGTCTCTGGGTGCATTAGATTTCTATCTTGGTTTTTTTCTTTTATTTTGGATTGCTCATAGAACATAGAGGTATCGAGATGGTCAATATCTAGGTGCATTTGGTTCTCTTTCTTTTCAAAATCAAAGTTCATAGCGGTATCCAAATGGTCAATATCTAGGTGCATTTGGATCTCTTTCTTTTCAAATCAGGGAACACAGTGGTATCCAGATGGTCAATATTTGGGTGAATTTGGTTCTCTTTCTATTTAATCTCTCTACTCATTCTAGTTATCAAGAAATCATAGCGGTATCCAAATGAGGAATATCAGGGTGCATTGGATGCTCTTCGATTTTCATAATAAGGTGTAATGATGAACACAATTGGAAACATGAAAGAGACTTGGGTCACTAATCCTAATCTATTAGTCCAAATCTATCAATCGATCCCAGAGATCCATTTACCACTAAAATTATTATAACTAACATATGCATTACTAAGATATTTTCTACATAGTATATTGCATTCATTCATTTATGTGCATTAGAAAACAAAACAAAATACAACATCTACATACATAGTAATCATAATCAAATGCATCCATACACATCATCTTATAAACATGCATTTCATAAAACACCATCATGCATAAACATGTTAGTATAATAGGAAAGTAAATCATACATCTAAGAGTCTGCATATATAGAATTACATTGCATCAACATTTCATCATATAAGTATATTCATCTAGAACAATACATGTAGAGAGTAAAACACTACACATCATATAGAATCATAAAGCTACATCTCATATAGATCTCAAAATATATGATATAATGAATGGTTGCAAGTATAAATAAAAATAAGGTGATCAACATGTATGTCAAATAAATATTAGTATATCAAGATACAATCATTGGTACATCATCAGAGTATATCAGTCGAACATCAATACAAAAATGGTATAACATGATACATAATGAACAGTGAGTAGATCAACAAGAGATACCCCCACCCTAGCCACAAGGAAAACAAGGGGGTGGCATATTAGGTTCAGGCCTCTGCTATGAAGTAGGAGCTCCAATTGAACTGCTTTAGGAACTTTGGGCCCTACTCAATCTCTGTGAAGCTGTATAGCTTGGTACATGCTATCCTGAAGGAAAAACACTCTCATAATACCATTTCCATTACTCAATCTCTCTGGGCCTCACGCCTTGATCTCGAGAAGTGATATAGCACATCTAGGTGGGATACATCCTATAGACTATCCAACTAGGTCCTCACATCTACTCGACCTCTCTCACCATAGGCTTAGCTGTACTAGCCCTAGACTCCGTTGTTGTAACCTTATTCTCCAAGGCAATATCTTGTACCCCAGATGCAGTCAACCTATACTGCAAATCAGATATCTATTGTGTAAGTGGTGTAGGACCACACCTAACTCAAACCCCTAGCTCTTTATTTCTAGCATGTAATGACTCGAGCCAAGTCAGGAGAGTGTGTGTGGATCTTAGAAGGTTATTTGTTTTATTTCCCTAAGATGGATATGACTAGGTCAATCCATGTCTAGATTGGTTGCTTAATTGGTTTCCTTCAATTGTGTGTGTGTGTGTTAGGTAGTTGGTAAGCCTGTGGAAATCCAACCAAGGCATTGGGAACCTTGGATAAGCTTCTTGGTATCAGTGTAACCTGGACTGCACTGGTGCCTAGCATCTCAACCTACACTGCCTAGTAGCATGGCCTACATTACCTAGTAGCTTGACCTACATTGCCTAGTAGCTCAGCCTACATTGCCTACCAACTCGGCCTACACTGCCTAGCAGCTCAGCTTACATTGCCTAGTAGCTTGGCCTACACTACCTAGTAGCTCGGCCTACACTACCTAGTAGCTCTAACTACAATTGTGCCTAGCAGCACAACCTACACTGGTGCCTAGTAGCTTGGCCAACACTAGAGCTCGGCTTGCTTTACTATTGCTCGACAATATTTAGTCATAACGACCCATGAAAAGTGGATCTTGTCTTTTATGGACAATATGGTTAGTGTAATGGTTCCTAAAGAGATTTGTGTGAATGAGTGGACTGTTAGGGTTGTTTCCAATGAGAGGATGGTTACTAATAACATCCCAAGCCTTCATTTTAGAGATCTAGAGAATGGAGATTGAAGAAGAGGAGAAGCTAGAGGAAAGTTAGAGATTTGCATATTATTGTACTGTTTTGTTTTGTTTCAAGTAATGAGAAGTTGTAGACTGTGTGTTTAGTGGATATCAAGTTTCTTTGTGGTTCCTTTTGTATGCAAGTAGATTAGTTACTTCATTTTCTATTTTGTAAGTTGTTAGTTCTTCACCTGTTCTGGGTTGTAAGTAGTAATGGCCCCTCGATATTCTTGAATCCATGATGAGAGTCATGTGTTGGGAAGGAACTCGAGATGAGCCCTTGTATATAGTTTCCTTTTTTTCTATAGGAGAAGCAACAACAAGGAGTCTAAAGATCTTACCCTAGGCGAGCTTGGTAATAGTTCGGCTAGGGAAGAGAATGAAAGTAATGTTCAGAAAACATTGAATAAGTGAGTAGAATGGATATATTTGTGTAGGTTTATCAAGAAGGAGATGAAAATAATGTCGATGGGGACCAAGTCTTGAAGGGGAGGTTAAGCTGATAGTGACTTACCTGAGTTTAGTGTTGTGAATACCCTAAGAGATCTAAGAGAAAGATCTTAGAGCACCGCCAAGCTGGTTCTGTAGCAGAAATAAGTCTTTTATCTACATTAGTAAGCCTCTCCATCTCTGATGGATCCTCATCCATCCCACCCATAGCAACATCCATCTCCCCCTCCTGAACACTATCCACCAATCCCTCCTCTCCAGTGCCCCTCACAACCCATGAGCCCTCACTGCTCTCACTAATGCATGTACTACTGTGAGTATTGCTGCTCCTTATAGATGAGTGAAGGCCTACCTCCTCAAAATCTATATTTGCAATATCCAAATCATCCACAACTACCCTCTCCTCCACCCTCTCTGATAACACAACACCTGTGCAAGGATGCACTCTCCTGAACAACTGGGGTGCATCCTCCTCTAAAACCTCCTCATCCTCGTCATCTCCACTAGGCCAAGGATCATCTTCGTCATTTCCACCATCTCTCCCACCATCTTGACCACCATCTCTCCCCCATTCTCCATCTCAGCCACCATCCCTACCTCCAAACTGTCCTCCATCCCGGCCACCATTCCTATTTCCAACCCTCCCAACATCTCATCCTCCATCCCTCCTACCATCTCTTCTTCAATATATATGTCCTCTCCATCTCTACCAATGCCTCCTCATAATGGTCCCAACTATAGGATGAGACACATCGGTCAGAGATACAGGTCAGGACTGCTCCCACCATGCATCATACTATGGGCTAGTGCCTACAAAGAGAACAAGTTCAAACATAATTATCACATGGATGATAATCATAAGTAACTACTAAATAATATCTACTACTAAGAGAGCATGATAAGAAAGATAAACAACAAGCATGGCTAAATCAATAACAAATACCTGCATTCACAGTGGCTGATCGCCATGTCCAGGCAATAGGAAGTAATCCCATGAACTCTATCCTAGCAACATCCAAAGATATGATGGCACCCCATAAGATAATATCCCTCGATCCCTAAGCTAAGAATATGAATTAGAGACATCCTGCCTCTCTCCAAACTAATGCAACATGTCGGTGTTGTTGAAATCAATCATATGAACATGGAGGCTAATGCACCGAATAAAAAATCTCCTGTATCAATAGAAGTGAAGGTGTACATGCTCCCCATCCAACATAGGACAATCCCTATAAGGTCTCTAGGTAAAGTATGACATCATATCCAACTACTACCACCAGTACATCAGATGTCCCATATGAGACTGCATAATAGCTCCATCATACATAAATACATATGGTCTCAATATTCTCCCATGCCTAGTATGCTCCCATGCCCAGATCTACAAAAGAGTGTTGCCACATCCAAGAGACTTTCTACCAAGGTAAGCCTCATTAAAAATATGAAAGTACATATGGGCTAGCATATAGGGACCCCTAGCATATGTAGTATGGTCTCTAACCATACCTTATAACACAACACCAAAGCCAATAGAGAAGCCATGCTAGCGACGATTGGTACATAAGATCCCACATATCAGACTACCTAAGAAAGTAGATAATCTATCTACAAAAAGGCCAAACCTCAACCATGGAATATCATAAGGGTCAGACATGTCCAGCAGATCCTGGGGTAGACTGGATAGCTTGGACAAAGTAGTAGTACAAAGGTCTTGATCATACTCTATGAGGGTGCCCTAGATGAGAATCTGAAGGATGCGATAGACATCCTCCAAAGTAATAGTACACTCTCCAATCAGTAATCAAAAGGTACACATATTATAATTCCATCTCTCTAAGAGAGAAGAGATCATACCCCTATTGGTCATGATCTTAGGCTTATAGCATATCCATTATAACCCAATATGTCTCAAAACATCCATATTTTCCTTAGAAAACTGGAAATAGTATACTAACCCGACAGGTCTGGACTCCCAACAATGTAGAATAGTCCCAATGTACTGCAAAACATCATAAAATCCAATAATCAGTATCAGATCAGAAACATGAGTATCAAATAAGTACAAGTGCATCCTATTTAATGTACAAATAGAGCGATTACGACATTTCTAAAATAAATGTGGCACTTTTATAGTGATTGCGGCATACAAAAAGCAATTGTGATATTTTTCTGGCAAATGCGGTAATAAACCTGACATTTGTGGTGCACTTATCGATTGCAAAATGCAATCGATAATTGCGATAACTAAATTGCTATTGTGGCAAAATCATGCCCGATTGCGGCAACATGGAAAATTTTCAAAAAAGTAACATTTTTAAAATGTAATAAATGCAAGAATTAATTAGACAAGGATATAACTACTCACTGGATGCCCTGCGCCAACTTGACAGTGAAAGGTCTGGACCCGATAAAAAATGTGTATGACTCCAAAGTGGTTTGCCATCACTCGAGAACAACAAATAAAGAAAAGAAAATTTAGAACAAAATTCACCAATTTATTAGAGCTCCAAGAGTGCAAAATCACAAATGAAAGGCTCTCCAAGCTATTTATAAGGGTTCCAAAAAACCTTAATTCCTCCATGACCTCAATTTTATCGTCGGGGACCCTGGAAACTTTAATAGCCCATATCAGGAGCATATGGAAGTATTTTCACAAACAGTCAGATGCAAAGACTAACAATTTCCAATATCAACAAATTAACGCTTATGTCACGACTTTTCACTCAATTGTTTTTGAGGGGGCATAAATACACCTTCTATCACCAGAGCAAGCTGGGGTAGGATCAAAATAGACAATCTTTGACACAATGTGACAAGGCACAATGCATTAAAGAGGGGTAAATGTAGACACCGTAAAATGGACATACTTGTGACCTTACATTACAAACACTAATTTTCATCTATTAATTAATATTTTTTTAATCATTGGTTAATCATCTATTTCCTTCTAATTTCATTCCCCAAATCATCTTTAATCAAATCCCCAAAATTAATTAAATAATTAATTTTATTTAATTAATTAACCTTAATTAATTAATCTAATTTAATGAATTAAATTCAATTTCCAAAAGTTTAAATTTAAAGGTTTAAACTTATTAATTAATTCTTCTAATTAAATTAATTTCAATTAAATTAGTTTAATTTCATTCAACAATTCAATTCTACAACAAAATAGAATTTAAATATCTCACAAGTTCAATACTTTAATTAAAAAAATTAATTAAATATTCAATTAAATCCTTTCTTGGTGTTCAAAAAGATAACTCTTATTAAGATCTCTAATTACATGGGTTACTCCACCCACCTCTTCATTTCAAAAAGCTGATTCCAAATTACCTCTTCAGTTCTAAAGGTAACTCATAATTAGCTGTGCAGTTAACCAAACTTGATCTCCTCTCTCCTAGTTGAGGAGGTGGAGTTTACTGATGGCTTCTCCTGTTCCCTTTGATCTCAACCGTTCATCCTCCTATCTCTGGGATTGATCTCAACCATTCATATGATTTTAATATTCTATATAATCAATCCTTCATAACCATTTTGAAGGATCCAGGATTTCAAGCTTCTGTACACCATTACTCTGTTCGATTGGTTCAAGCATCAAGCCTTCTTGTGATCAAAGCATTCAATATCATATTATTGATGCTCCCAAGTCATAGATGTTTCCCACACCAATACTGAGTATCACACAAACACCATTTTGGGAGTAGAGAGAGACAATAGAAGATTTGAGCCTTGTTGGTTTGCATACATTTGTATTCCTCCTTTATTGCTTGTCATTTTATTGTTTTCAGGTTCTTTCTTAGTAGTTATTTGATTGATTTATCCCCATTGAAAATCATTGCTACTAACCCCCCTCATCAACTTGAGATTGTAAGGAGATAGATTCGATCCCACAACACAAAGACTAGAAACTTTCAAACAAAATAAAAGTTAAATACCTTAATTGATTATTTTCTAGCATCCTCCTAGTCTATGCAAAAATCTGGAGCTCTGGAACCGGTTAAGAACATCTATCAACGCATAATGGAAGGGGGTTTTTTTCCAACCATCTATAGAAGTAGTGGCACACTCTGGTAGGTATGAAAAATGTGGTTGTACAAACAATGCATGTGAACTATTTTCCAAGCTGCCTCTAGAGGTAAAATCTCATGGCATGCAATGGTGGCCCAATTTTCAAAATAAATTGATTTTTATTTCTCAGATTAAAAACATTTTTGCAAATAAAAGGTAAAATGAGTACATAGAGACAAGGTTTTTTAGATAATTGGAAAATGCCTCTCAGGAAATGTTACTTTCTAGAATGCCATCCTTCCACATCTTCCCCCAATGGTTTTTTTTCCCTTTTTAATGTGAATTTAGAAACTTCCCAACTATTGGAGGAAGTATGTCCCCTCCACGTTTGATCATAATACCCCATTAATAACACTCATTCCTCTAACTATTCTCCCATGTAATAGATGCCATGCTTTCATTATGATCCTAGACCTTTTGTCTATTGTTAGTGCTAAATTGAAGTGTGGGTCTGTTGGTTGTATTCCATGTTTTGCTTTCTTTTTCCTTGGTTCTATGCTCTTCCCTCTCCAATTCTCAATTTTCCATGTCTTTCAGCCTAAAACTTGTGATAATATTCAAAATCTTAAACCCTAACTCTCATTCAACATTCAAATTTGAATAAAACCCTAGGGCCTTGTTCTTTCTTATGTTTCTCAGTTAATTTTTGTTCCGCTTAAGTCACGAGCTTTATTGCAATTGCTTTGTCACGCAACTTAAATCAATATATTCCTTTTTCCTTTCGACTTTGTGATTTGCCTTTGTCGCCTTGTCTCATAACAAAATAGAATATTCCTTGTTCTTTCCCAGAATTCGCGATTCACTCTGTGTCACATGATCCCTAGATCTTTTGAATAGAGTAGTAATATGTTAATGGGCCCACAGGTCAGTCAGGTGATCGCGAGATGTGTTCCACAGTAAAGAAAATATTAAGAGACTCTGTGATTACCTTTGGTCGCATAATTGCTGAATGAGTATAATGAAAGGAACAAGGCAAAGTCTTTAGTCACGTAGTCTCCAGAAAAGAGGCTGGTTAAGTTCAAATTGCCGAGACTTGGTGACTAACCTTTTACGATTTGCAATGAAGCATAGTTGGGTTGTCACCAGAAACAGCGTGATGACTCAGTTTCCCATTATGCAGTAAGCCAAAAAATGATTTTCTGACATGTGTCATAAGGCGAATGGTTACTAAAGGTTTATCGCTTAGTCGCCAGAAGGAGAAAATGGACTCAGCAACCACGAGACTAGGTGCTTTTCCTTTTGTCACGATGTCTAAGAAAGATTTAAAGGACTGCGAAATCATCTGGCGATTACGGGATGGCCGTAGGATAAGGAGATGAAGGGATCTAACGGCGGTCGCAAAGTTTGAGAACAAAGGTGCCCCAAGGGAAATGTCCTCCTGACTTGGCGATTAAGGTATGTCGTGAAGTCTTCAAATCAGAAAAGGGGCACGTATAACTTGTCATGTGCAATTAAGTATTCAGGTTTTAGATTCTGGGATCAGGCGACTAGGTGTTGTCACACAGTCTGGCAAAGAAAAGATAACATTGGGCGACTTAGATTTGCTTTATGTCACGTGATCACCAAATATTGACTGTGGTTAGTAAAAATAATGAAATTGCATAGTCGATATGTCTCCAAATAAACCATGGGTTAAGGATTGAAATCAGCGACAGAGGAGATGAATGTAGTCACATTAGCGCTTGATGCTGAAAAGGCGCCAGTCTTAAATATGTCAGTATAAATTTCAGCGGCCAATCAGATCTCAAGATTTTGATCACTATGTAGAAAAAGAGTAGCTGAGATGTATGATAGAGGACCAATCCCAGGGTGAAATATCAGCTCATTTGAATATTATAAGGTTTAGCTGAGGATTCAGTTTTACAAATTTGATTTTCCTGTCACACTTAGGAAACTACGACTAGGTTTTCAATTACGTTCATGGTATGTGGAATATAAGATAGAACTAATGTTAAAAAAATCATGAGTAATATACCTTGAACAATTTCTATAAGGAGATGATTGCTTTCTCGTTTACATTCACCTTGATTTCAGAGTTTCTAAGTTTAAGAAGTTCAATTGCCAAAACAGAGTAAATTCAAAGGTTTGCAGAGTTCTCTGAGAATTGAGAGTTTATTGTTTTCAGAATTGTGTTCAAGAAAGTCTGAGGAGTCTCTGTGATAGATTTGTTTCAATATAAATAAGAAGTAGGAGATTCAAGATTTTGCAAATATGAGCGGGGCTGCTAGTGTTGCTTCTACGAGTGGAGGAAGTGAGGAAGAGCAAAAAGGAAAGGCGAGTTTTTCTGATGAATTCCTCCATCTCCTACCTGGTTCAACATAGAATAAGAAGGCTAATGCTAATGTCCTTATTGATGAATACAAATATATTCAATATGTTGTGACTCCAGGGACAATAGTTTTTTCCCTATTCAGTTATTTTTATAAGAATTCTAATAAGCCCATCCTAGTATCAAACCCTTGGACCTGAGGTTTAGCCAGGTTGCTTGTTCCTGATGTCTTTCTAGATGTAGAATTATTCTTAGACCTAGCCAATCACTATGATGCTTTGTCAAAGACCATCAGGAGGGATGATGGCACTGCCCTTTTAATTTTAAATAGAAATTCATTCATGCAAGCCTTCGGCTTATGCAGCACCATGTCTACAAAAATTGACATGACCAGGCAAAAACATAGGTATACTTTGAAGCCTGGGATTGCAAGGAGTTATTTGTTGAAACATATGCCAAAAGAAGTAAGAAATTATTTGGATCCTATGTCCGGGGACTACCCATACTACTACAAGGATCTACATTTTTATATCAAGTATGCTACATACACTCTATGTAGAGTGTTGGGAATAGATGGTGATGTTGAGAAGATTAATGCTGGCATCTTAATCATGTTATTGGACCTACAAAGAGGTCCATTATAACACTAGTTATGACTATATTCAGCATATCATAGATGAAATGCATGAGGGTTTCATTGCGACCCAGAAGAGAATGAAGAACCCAAAATAGAAGGAGCCTAAATTTTTGCATTACTCAATTCTTATGCATCTCCTTTTGCATTTCAAGTTTGTTATTAAGGATATTAATAATTTAAATCCTCAGAGATTTTATCAGTCACCACCAAATCCTATCCAGTTTTGGGTTAGGGTTTGGAATTACACTTCTAGGGAGTGTGACTATTGTGCCTTTCAAAATTGGATTGTGTATCCAATGGTGAAAATTTTGGGGACCAGTAGGACAAGAATCCCCTTGAAAGTTATACAACTGCTTAGGCCCTGTGATTATACAAATAACTGGCCTGGAAAGAATAATTGGGGTGACTTCTTTATGGAAGAAAATTACACAGTTCTTAGGGTATATGGGTGTATTCACCCACCTCATTTGTTACCATACTATGTGCCTGCAAGAGTGGCTACAATGGAATTCATCTGGCAGTTGATGTTAATAGATAATGAGCACTTTACACCATACAAGAAGGGGACTATAACCCCTAGGCAATTCAAGATTTCTAACTTTACAATTGGCAAAGGTGCCATTGATGCAGTAGGTCAATGGTTGGAAAAATTTAGGATGGGGGCGGCCCCTTATAGATACATTGATCCAGAAGGTTTCATGGTAGGGGTTAGAAAATTGTATACACCTACAATCCCCAATACAAATGTCCACTACGAGTGCATTGAAGAAGATGCAACAAGGAATATCTTGGATGAAGATGATATTCATACCAGAAGACTGAGAATCCAAGAGTTGCTGAAGCTAGAGAAGAAAATAAAGAGGAATGGGTTGTCTTTTGGGGGTTTTTACCTTGAACTCCCATATTTTGACAGGATCAAAGCCATGATAGATAATTATTATGTGCTTATAGAGAAACTGGACACTTTTCTTGACAAGAAAGGTGCTCAGACACCTGATCATTCAGAGTCAGAATATGACAATAGTAGTGACAGTGATTATGCACGTCCTACTATGCATGCTTCTTCACAGCAAGATATTTCTGAGGTACCATAGTTGCAGGGAGCTGAGGGTCATATAATAGATTTGACAGTTGCTACCCAACCAGATGATCTAGAAGAACATGCTAGAAAGAGGCAGAAACTGGAAATAGGTCAACCCTCAAGTGAAGGGCAGAATAAGAAGAAAGATAAGGCTAAGGCCTTAGTCACTGGTAATAGGTTATATGATCATAACATAAGGAAGGCCATAAGAGAGGGAAAGAAATAGCAACCTGAATTGGATGATGAGGTTGAAGTACCTCTCAAGAAATGTATTGATGAAAGACTGATTCATCAGTAGGAGTTCTTAAATGATGATAACTTTGTAAAAACTAAGGAGTTTAAGGATTTCCTTAGATGGTACAAGAAAGAAAAAATCAGAGTAGAGATAATAGTAGATGAAAAAGAGACTATCACTAATGAAGCTTTGATGGCTCTACAAAATTATGATCCTGAAAGTGAGGATATTTCACCGGAGGATGCAAGGAAACTGGTATCAGGAAGTGGGATACTATTGGCTGAGGGTTGGGATTTAGCATCCGCCTTCATTATTGATCAAATCAGGAAACAAATGGATCTTAAGATGGCTAGTGAAGTGCAAATGGGCGATGTAATAAAAGGATTTGGGTATAGCCCAAAGTCTCAAGCCTTTGCAATGTGGAGCTTGTGTCTTAAAGAACAAAAACGCCAAGTGGTGAACATCCAAGAAAATATGGTGGGGAATCAAATGGTCTGGTCAGTACAGAACATAGGGGATTTGGAAATATCCCAAATCATGACACATTGGGCTCACCTGAATGAAGACAAAACTAAACAATTGTCTAGAAAGTGCAGCATGTTGTTAGAAGAGACCAGTGCCTTGTCAAAGGACAGAGAAATGTGTCGAATACAACTCTATCAGAGGAATCAAATGATTCAAAAATTGCTAAAAGAGTTAGAAGAAAAGCCTGAGGTGGTATATGTACCTGCACAACCACCACCAATGCAAATTGAAGATAAGCCTAAATAAGAGGAGGCTATTGAACAAGAAGTAGATGAGGAAAAGTGAAATGTAATTTCTTTGAAAGCATTAAAAGGTGTGCTGCAACACAGAATTGACATCTTGAAAGATAAAACTGATGTTATAATCAATGCTTATAACAAGTTGCCAGCCTTGCACACTGAGGTAATGGGGTACCTTGCTATTCTAAACCCTTACTTTACTAAGTGGTCTGCTAGGGCAAAGTTGTTTGAAAAGTTAGCATCTTTACAAGCCATAAGACCAGATTTTCCTGAAATAGTAACTGAGGTGGAAGATGAGATCAAAAGACTCAATATTTCTCTCTCATTCTTTAAAGGAAAATTAAACTAGATAGAGGTTAAGTTGAGCCTCTTTTCAAATAATTTTAATAGGTTTATTCCTTCCTTAAGGGGAGATGATGACCAAATAAAGGTTGTATATTCTTGGAAGAATGAGTTTGACAGCAAGATGCCTAGTGATGAGGCATTTCTCTTGGGAGCAGAGGTTGATGTTGAAGGATTCAATAAAATATTGGATGAGGCTTTTAAAGCAGAGACTGACATCAACAAATTCTTGCTTGATGTCAAAAATATCAAAGATGCTAGATGGGATAGACAAAAGGTGCAAGTACAGAGTACTCAGGACTTCAAGTGGCCATCTGATGTTGAAGTAAAAGCATGGGAAGTGATGACTACACCCAAGAAGAAGAAGCCAGTGGTGGAGGAAGAAAATCTAGATGATGAGTAAAGATGACTACTTGGTACTTCACTATTAAAGACAAAGAGAATAAAGGTTGTAAAAGGAGAATGTAGGTGAGTCTGAGAGCATGGTCATCCAAACTCGACATAAATACTATCATCTACTATGTACACAATCAGATCAAGTCGCTAGATCGAGAGAATAACAAAGAATATATGTTTCTATCTTTTTGACTTGGTCATTCCACCACTTCTCTCTCTTTCTTTTTGTCTCTTTTGTAGTTTTAGGGTTAGGTTTTCTGAGACCATCCAAAGCTTGTAGCATCCTTCTGAAAAAGGATTCCAAGATGGTCAAAAACCTATATATAGAGAAAGAGTTGTAAATTTTAGGAGGTCTTTTGATATTGGAATTTTTAGAGAAAAGAGATAATATACTGTAGAATTCAGATGTTTTGAATTTATGTCTATCTTTTGGTGTTACACAATCATTCATGTATGGAAGTTGGATCATATAAATAAAAATACGGTGCAATTTTACTCTCTTCAATTGTTGTCTCTTTATTTTCTGTGTATGCTATTTTGTATTTAAGTTTGCAAGGCATTCTGAAACATTCTGGTTATAAGGTAACTAGCTAATTACTTACAAGTTTCTTTTAAGGAAAGAACTAAATGTTGTGAGTAGTTTTAGGGAGCATGATTGTTTTTTAAAGATTTGATACAATAGTTTAGAGGTGACAGGGTAATTTGTAAGGCAACTTATCTGAATTGCATGTGGGTTGTAAGGCAACTTACTGTATTTTGTTTCTATGAGATCTTAGTTTAGTTTGACTCTGTAGCCCAAAGGATAGGCACTGGTCTAGAACTTGGTCTGATAATCTATCATTGTCCAAGTTATTTCAAGGTATCAAAACCAACTTAATCAAAATACTCTTGTTACTAAGAACAAATAAACTAAATTCAGTAAGGACCTATGTCAGCATGACAGTGTCCACTTTATTGATTCCTTGGAGAGTGAATCAACTAGGTTATCCCTCCTAAAAGAAAAGGAAGAAGGATGAAAATCCTTGTATCACTAGTTTTTTCTATATTTAAGACTATGGTTTGTATGGTTAAATCTAGCATCTGGTTATACTTGGTCATTTGCAAGGTGATTTATAAGTTGGTTTAAGAAAGGTACATAGCAAATCAGTGTCCACACTATAATATACTATGTAAACAACAATTATAAAAAGGTAAAACCTGCCTGAGTATATGTGGAGCTCAAAAATGAAGAAGGACCTTATCCAGTCCTTAGCAATTAGGCTTTTCTTGTTCCTGAATCTGAATTAGAAAGCATAGTGTTCAAATAGACATTTCAAGCATTGTGGTTCATACAAGAAAAATCCCTAACAAATTGGTGACTCTGCTAGGGAGTAAAGAGATTGTAAAGTCCTATTGAAAAGTATATTCAGAAATCTATGGTTGTTTTGTAATTGTTGTTACAGTTGAGTTGGCCCATCTGAGTAATCCGTAATACTGGAAACCTAATGGTTTAAGCTTTTTTTCAGGCCATATTTGTGGTTACTTATAAGATACCCTCTTGATAATTATTCATCCCAAGTTTTTGGGTGGCGACTCTAAAAGGAAATCTTTGAGATTAGTGCTAAACAAATGTCTTACAGAATGAATACTAGGTCAAGAGTAAGAACCGAGCCAGAAAGGGTTTTACATGAAGGAATCCCATCATCCTCAAGGGTTGGGGCCTCTTGGAGGAAAAATAAAATTCAAGTTGACATGGATGAAACTCCTCTAAAAGGTGAAGAGACTAATGTCAGAAATTATAGGAATACTATTTAGCACTCTCATGATGGAAATACTTCAGACTATGAAGAGGTTGCTGAAAGAGTATTAGACACACCCACACTCACTTCTACTTCAAATGAGAGAGAAGAGAATACTACACCCATTTAAGATTCAGAAGATGCTCCTTCTGATATGCTGGCCAATGAAGAGAAGTTTATTTTGAAGCAGCTTGCCCTGGTTCAACAAATGAAAAAGGAAAGAGAAATAAGAAAGCAAAGAAATGAACATAAGGCTCTTGATAACAATAGAAAAAGACTTTCAAAATGCCAAAATATGAAAGAAATAGAAAAGCCTCAGAAGAAAAAAGAAATACCATTCACTCATATAACTTCTATTTTACAAATAAATAAGGGTAAACAAAAGATGGGTGAACACAAAGATCAAGAACCTAAATTTCAGAAGCCTTTGGTTGAACAGATGTCTAAGTTAGAAATTGATTTAGAAAAATTGAGAACTGAAAAGGAAACCATGGAAAAAATGTTGGAAAAAGCCCAGATGGAAGCTGCTACATATGAAATGAAGAAAAAGATAGTTTTTTTACAATCTTCAAAGTATTCTTATGCTGGACCAGAGAATAATACAGCTTCTAGGGGAAAAGCTAGTATGAGTAAAGAAGATGATAGTTTTGAAAGGAAACCACTACATAATGAGAGGTGCAAACAATTTGATTTTTTTGGTATCCCTAGATACCCTAATGCCTTCCCCAAAGATGTGGGTGATATAGGAGAAAAGCTCCCAAAATTTGCTGGTAATAATGTGATTTCTTGTGAAACACATTTAAGGAAATTCATTGACTTTGTTGATGACCTGAATATCACCCATGAAGATGTATTAATGAAGCTATTTGTTGAGTCCCTTTTGGAAGATGCAAGAGAATGGTCTAGAAGCCTTGATAATGGCTCTATTGTCTCTATGGATGAGTTGATTGAATTATTTAAAGATCAGTATGCAGATAAGACAAACAAGGGCTTTTTATTGAATGAGTTCAATAACATCAAGAAAAACTACAATGAAGAGGTCACAGAATTTAACACAAAATTTCAAAGAGCTATGCATAAACTATTCCAGAAGATAAAGCTAGATGAAGAAGTTTGTCTAGAAACCTATTTAAATGCTTTCGATTCCAAGATGGGATATGCTCTGAGAGACAAGAACCCTAGAAATCTTACTGATGCTTATAAAATAGCAGTCAATATTGAAATGAACATAAGAGTGTCTGGTAAATTAAATAAGAGAGATGATGCAAGGTTTAGCAAGAGTAATCTGAAAGAGCCAGAATACAAAGAATATAAGGCTCCTCAGAACAATAGACCTTCTTATAATAATACTTATAATACTCAGAATAGAATGCAAAACCATCCATATGGAACTCAGTTCAAAGATGGGAAGCATGTAATTGCACCTAAAAGTGAAAAAATAGACAATATAACTCCAGACCCTTTACATAGAAATTCTGTCCATTTCTGCAATGAGGAAACGTGGTGTGAAGCTTGTGATGCTCCTCATAATCCTGATTTTTGTGTTGTATCTTTGGATTTAAAGGTAGGTGAGGGACAGGAAAGGGATGAGGGGGAATACTATGATCATAGTATGACCAATACCTTTTCATGCCAAGATGTTGATTCAAAAATGAAGAGGAGAATCATGACTCCTATGTCTCACAAAAAATGATTGAGAATCATCACCAGCAGGTCTTATCTGATAGTGAGACTGATGAATTTGATGACAGTGTAAGATGTTATGCTCAAAATGGTCAGGATGTTCCACTCATAAGAAAATATTTAGTTGAAGAGAAGGCTAGAATTACTGCTGAGTTGTTAAATAAAGATAGAAGCAATTACCACTTAAGGAATAGGGTGGTGGGTGGAATTGGTAGCCAACCCTCAGGTGTCTTTATAAAGGAAAAAAATCCAGACACCAGGTATGTTTAGAAAAAGGAAGGACCTAATGAAAGTGTAAATAGACACAAAATCAAGATTGTCACAAAGGCTGTAGAGCCGAATATGGTTCATGAGCTGATCAAAAGGGAACACAATGAGGAAAGTGAAGTTATTTCTAACAAAAAAAAGTGTTTAGATGTGAAGTATACACCAGTTGACATGGGTCAATGTTTGTCTCAGATGACAGTTAAGGTACCATTTTTGGAAATGATGAGGATCAAGGAACATAAATAAAAAGTGATGTCATTATTAAACAGTGTACCTATAATAAAATTTCAAAACCCAGTAGATGTATCTGAGAGGCCACCTATCAAGGGAAATGAGGATGAGATGTTAACATCTGAGATTCATCAAATATTCTTGAATGCAACTTCTTCTCCAAAGGTGTTGGACCCATTTTTTTCTCTCATTGATAATTAATGATAAAATGATCAAGAATTGTATGATTGACTCAGGAGCTTCCAATACAGTTATGCCAGTTGAGATCATGAAGGCAATGGGGCTATAAGTTGATACACCTCATGGCAGATGTAGAGCCATGGATTCTAGAGAAGTCCCTGTAATTGGTACCATTGAGGCCATGCCTTATATATTGGCACTTTGCCCTGATGTAGTAATGACTATGAATGTTCTGGTGGTTGACATACCACCTCATTATGGCATGTTGTTATCAAGAAAGTGCAGTGCTTCAATGGGTGGTAGTATACAAAATGATTTTTCATTTGCTACTTTCAACATTGCTGGACAAGATGTCAATGTTTTGAGGGAGAACAGAACTCCCCATATGATAGAAAAATTTGAAGACACCAATGTTAATTGTTGCATTGACATAGACATGGAAAATTTCAGAATGCAAAGAGACGAGCATGAAAATCAAGAAGCTGGCCTTTTGAATAAAGCACCAATTTTGCAAGAAGATGGACTATGGAAAATGTACTTTGATGGTGCTTTCTCTAAAGAATGATCAGGGGCAAGAGTATTGTTAATATCTCCATCAGGTACCACTTTTAAATACTCATTCCTGTTAGACTTTCAATGTACAAACAATACTGCAGAGTATGAGGCTCTATTTTTAGGACTTGAAATTGCTACCAAACATGGTATTAAATGTTTAGAGGTTTATGGTGACTCTGAGTTGGTGGTAGCACAAGTCAGATCCAAATATGCTGTAAAGAATGACAGATTGAAAATGTACAAACATGCTATTTGGGATCAACTTGAGATGTTTGATGCTTTTAATATAACCTAGTTGGAAAGGTCAAAGAATGTTTCTAGCAAATGTTGCGTTGAAAAATGATGATTTGACCTTACATGGAGTATCAATACTTGAAGTGAAAACAAGACCAGTTGTCATGGACAACATATACAACTGGCAAGTGTTTCAGGATGATCAAGATATTTTAAGGTTCATGCAGTGTTTAGACCATTATGAGAACCAAAGTATTGATTGTGGTTCCTTATTGGAACATAATGATGGAAAGAATTATATCTTTGGAAATGAAGTAGTTCAATTGAGTTCTAATCAGATTCCTAGGGGTTTGGTTGAACTTGAAGCATTGTTTATAACTCAAAAAAATGATACATCAAAGATAAGCAATGCCAAAGTAGAGGATTTGGAAGAAATAAATTTAGGATCAGAAAGCAGTCCTCAAATAGTCTATATAGGGAAAGTTTTGGACTCTCATGTAAGGATAAATTTGATCAAATTACTGAGAAAATACAAGCATGTTTTTTCTTGGTCATATGAGGACTTGAAGGCATATAGAGAGAACCTTTTCCAGCATGAGATTCCTTTGAAATCAGATGTCAAGCCATTCAGAAAGAAACAAAGACCCATTAATCCCTTATTGGCTCCCAAAATATAGCAGGAGTTGATGAAACTCAAGGAGGCTGGGATAATCCAACCTATTAGACATTCAACATGGGTATCAAATCTAGTGCCTGTTAGAAAGAAAAATGGTGATATCAGATTATGTGTTGATTTCAGGAATCTCAATATTGCTTCATTAAAAGATAATTATTCACTGCCTAATATGGAAGCAATGTTGCATAAGGTGACTGGTTGTGAATTGTTGTCCATGATGGATGGTTTTTTAGGTTACAACCAAGTTTTAATCAAAGATTCAGAGCAATATAAAACTACATTTACTACTCCATGGGGAACATATGTGTATATCAGGATGCCTTTTGGTTTAATAAATGTAGGTGCAACTTTTTAGAGAGCCATGGATGTTGCTTTCAAAGAATTCATTGACTTATTCATGGTTATTTATCAAGATGACTTGACTGCATATTCAAAGAGGGCTAGTGATCATTGTGATCATTTGGGAAAGGTATTTAACAAAGCTTTGGAATATATTGGTGTTTCTTTGAACCCTAAGAAATGTCATTTTGTGGTTAAAGAGGGAAAGTTGCTTGGACATATTGTGTCCAAGGAAGGGATAAGGATAGACCCTGAGAGAGTCAAGGCAATTCAGAGGCTAATTGCTCTAATAAATTTAAAAGGTGTTCAATCCTTTTTAGGAAAGATTAATTTTGTCAGAAGATTTGTAGTCAATTTTGCAGAAATTGTTAAACCCATTGTGAAATTGCTTAAAAAAGATACTAAGTTTGTTTGGAATGAGGAAGCTCAGAAAGCATTTGAAAGAATTAAAGAAGCAATACAACATGCCCCAGTTTTAAAATCTCCAGATTATACTAAGCCTTTCTCTTTGTTCTCCTTTGCCTCATTTCATACTATTGCTGCAATATTACTTCAAAAGGATGAAGAAGGATTTGAACATCCTATAGCCTTTTACAGTAGATCTTTGCAGGCTGTAAAAATTAATTATGAAATAATGGAGAAGCATGCATATGAATTGATAAAGGCAACGAAGTCTTTTAGGCCTTACTTGGTTTGTGCTAAGGTGCAGGCTTATGTTCCTCATTTAGTAGTGAAAGATATCCTTACACAGTCAGAGGTTACTGGTAAGAGGTGTAAATGGATTACAAGGATTCAGGAGTTCAATTTGGAAATTAGTATCACCAAATTGATAAGAGGACAAGGCTTGGCTAAACTTATGAGAGAGGAGAACCTGGATTTAGTACAATCAAATCAGACAGAAGCACATGAAAAAGTCATTACCAGTATAGAGAGGCAACCATATTACACTGATATTGTTTTCTTCCTCAAAATTGCTAAGTGTCCTGATTATTTGTCTAATAATCAAAAGAGAATTCTGAAATTACAGGCTCAAAGGTATGTCTTGATCCAGGGTGATTTTTTTTGGAAAGATAAAAGTGGTGTACTATTGTTGTGCCTTGACAAATATCAAACTGAGAAAGTTCTAATTGAGATGCATGAAGGACAATGTGGAGGTCATTTTTCTGCCAGGACCATCGCTCATAAGATTTTGAGGTCAGGATATTATTGGCCTACCTTGTTCAAAGACACATATATGCATGTTAGAAAATGTCAACCATGTCAGAAGTTTTCCAGCAAATTAAAATTTGCAGGTGCTCTATTGCTGAATCCAGTGAGTGTTGAGGCTCCTTTTGCCATGTGGGGGATTGAATTTATTGGTGAATTTCATGAGAAATCTAGTGCAGGACATAGCTGGATACTAGTGGCCACAGATTACTTTACTAAATGGATTAAGGCTATCCCCACAAGAAAAGAAACAAGTAAAGTGGTTACTGAATTTCTATTAGAAAACATTTTGACCAGGTTTGGTGTGCCCAATAGATTATTGATGGATAATTCTATGAGTTTCATATAAGAAGAAATGACAAGTTTTTGTGAAAGGTATAGGATTACAATATCATAATCATCCCCATATCACCCACAAGCTAATGTACAAGCTGAGTCTAGCAACAAAAGCATATTGAAGATATTAAAAAGAACTTTGGAACAAAATAAGAAAATATGGCATACAAAGTTGAGATTAGCCCTTTGGGCTGATAGGATCACAGTTAAAAAGGCAACTGGTAAATCCCCTTTTGAGTTGGTATATGGTTTGCCAGCTAGGTTGCCAATCAATAATTTGTTACCTGTTTACCAGTTTATACAAGAAGAACATTTAAATATTTATGACCCAATGCAAGATAGAATGATCCAGTTGATAGAGTTGGATGAAACCAGAAGAGAGAGTCAGAGAGAGAACATGGGGTTACAACCAAAAATGAAGTATTTGTTTGACAAGAGGGCTACTGACAGAAAGTTTTAGGCTGGTGACTTAGTTCTCCAATGGAATGCAAGGGAAGAAGATAGAGGTAAGCATAAGACATTTGATTCTTTATGGTTAGGCCTTATGTAATCTTAGAAAATTATGGCAAAGACTCATACTTGTTGAAAAATATGGAAGGAACAAGTTTTGAGTTGCCTATTCATGGGCAATTTTTGAAACCTTTCTTCAGATGAAAATCATTGCAGTGCACAAGTAAATATGTATTATATGTTCAGTCTATTTTTGTATGTAAATTCTATAAATAATCCCCTCTTTTCCTCGGTCTGTCCTATTTTTTTTTTGTTGTGGTCTGCAACCAGAGATTCTGTGGTTCTTTTTCATAAACCTAGTTTAGCCAATCCTCATCAGAGCCACTGTTGGTTGTATTCCAGGTTTTTCTTTCTTTTTCCTCAGTTCTGTGCTCTTCCCTCTCTAATTCTCAATTTTCCATGTCTTTCAACATAAAACTTGTGATAATATTCAAAATCTTAAACCCTAGCTCTCGTTCAACATTCAAATTTGAATAAAACCCTAGGGCCTTGTTCTTTCTTATGTTTCTCAGTTACTTTTTGTTCCACTTAAGTCACGAGCTTTATTGAAATCACTTTGTCACGCAACTTAAATCAGTATATTCCTTTTTCCTTCCAACTTTGTGATTTGCCTTTGTCACCTTGTCTCATAACAAAATAGAATATTCCTTGTTCTTTCCCAAACTTTGCGATTCACTCTGTGTCGCATGATCACTAGATCTTTTGAACGGAGTAGTAATATGTTAATGGGCCCATAGGTTAGTCGGGTGATCGCGAGATGTGTTCCACAGTAAAGAAAATATTAAGAGACTCTGCGATTACCTTTGGTCGCGTAATCGCTGAATGAGTATAATGAAAGGAACAAGGCAAAGTCTTTAGTCGCGTAGTCTCCAGAAAAGAGGCCAGTTAAGTTCAAACTACCGAGACTTGGCGACTAACCTTTTACGGTTTGCAACGAAGCATACTCGGGTTGTCACCAGAAACAACGTGATGACTCAGTTTCCCATTGTGTAGTAAGCCAACAAATAATTTTGTGACATGTGTCATAAGGCGAATGGTTACTAAAGGTTTATTGATTAGTAACCAGAAGGAGAAAATGGACTCAGCGACCATGAGAATAGGTGCTTTTCCTTTTGTCGCAATGTTTGAGATAGATTTAAAGGAATGCAAAATCATCTGGCGATTACGCGACGACCGTAGGATAAGGAGATCAAGGGATCTAAAGGCGGTCGCAAAGTCTAAGAACAAAGGTGCCCCAAGGGAAAAGTCCTCCCGACTTTGCGATTAAGGTATGTCATGAAGTCGTCAGATCAGAAAAGGGGCACGTATAAATTGTCATGTAAAATTAAGTATTCAGGTTTTAGATTATGCGATCAGGCGACTAGGTGTTGTCGTGCAGTCGGGCAAAGAAAAGATAACATTGGGAGACTTAGATTTTCTTTATGTCATGTGATTGCCAAATATTGACTGTGGTTAGTAAAAAAAATGAAATTACACAGTCGCTATGTCTCCAAGTAAACCATGGGTTAAGGATTGAAATCAGCGACAGAGGAGATGAATGTAGTCGCATTGTCGCTTGATGCTGAAAAGGTGCCAGTCTTAAATATGTCAGTATGAATTTTGGTGGCCAATCAGATCTCCAGATTTTGATCATTGTGCAGAAAAAGAGTAGCTGAGATGTATGACAGAGGACCAATCCCAGGGTGACATATCAACTCATTTGAATATTATAAGGTTTAGCCGAGGATTCAGTTTTACAAATTTGATTTTCCCGTCACACTCAGGAAACTACGGCTAGGTTTTCAATTATGTTCACGGTATGTGGAATTTAAGACATAACTGATGTTACCAGAATCATGAGTAATATACCTTGAACAATTACTATAAGAAGATGATTGCTTGCTTGTTTACATTCACCTTGATTTCAGAGTTTCTAAGTTTAAGAAGTTCAGTTGCCAAAATAGAGTAAATTCAAAGGTTTGCAGAGTTCTCTGAGAATTGAGAGTTCATTATTTTCAGAATTGTGTGCAAGACAATCTGAGGAGTCTTTGTGATAGATTTGTTTCAATATCAGTAAGAAGTAGGAGATTGAATATTTTTCAAATATGAGCGGGGCTGCTAGTGTTGCTTCTACGAGTGGAGGAAGTGAGGAAGAGCAAAAAGGAAAGGTGAGTTTTTCTGATGAATTCCTCCGTCTCTTGCCTGGTTCAAAATAGAATAAGAAGGCTAATGCTAATGTCCTTATCACTGAATACAAAGATATTCAAGAAGCTGTGACTCAGGGACAATAGGTTTTTCCAAATTCAATTATTTTTATAAGAATTCTGATAAGCCCATCCCAGTATCAAACCCTTGGACCTGTGGTTTAGCCAGGTTGCTTTTTCCTGATGTCTTTCTAGATGTAGACTTATTCTTAGACCTAGCCAATCACTATGATGCTTTGTCAAAGACCATCAGGAGGGATGATGGCACTTCCCTTTTAATTTTAAATAGAAATTCATTCATGCAAGCCTTTGGCTTATGGAGCACCATGTCTACCAAAATTGACATGACAAGGCAGAAACAAAGGTATACTTTGAAGCCTGGGATTGCAAGGAGTCAGTTTTTGAAACATATGCCAAAAGAAGTAAGAAATTATTTGGATCCTATGTCCAGGGACTACCCATACTACTACAAGGATCTACATTTTTATATCAAGTATGTTGCATACACTCTATGTAGAGTGTTGGGAATAGATGGTGATGTTGAGAAGATTGATGCTGGCATCTTAATGATGGTATTGGACCTACAAGAGGTCCATTCTAACATCAGTTATGACTATATTTATCATATCATAGATGAAATGCATGAGTGTTTCATTGCGACCCAGAAGAGAATGAAGAACCCAAAGGAGAAGGAGCCTAAATTTTTTCATTACTCAGTTCTTATGCATCTCCTTTTGCATTTCAACTTTGTTATTATGGATATTAATAATTTAACTCCTCAGAGATTTTATCAGTCAGCACCAAATCTTATTCAGTTTTGGGTTAGGGTTTGGAATTACACTTATAGGGAGTGTGACTACTGTGCCTTTCAGAATTGGATTATGTATCCAATGGTGCAAAGTTTGGGGACCAGCAGGATAGGAATCCGCTTGAAAGTTATACAACTACTTAGGACCTATGATTATATAGATAACTGGCCTGAAAAGCATGATTGGGGTGACTTCTTTATGGAAGAAAATTACACAGCTATTAGGGTATATGGGTGTGTTCACCCACCTCATTTTCTACCATACTATGTGGTCGCAAGAGTGGATGCAATGGAATTCATCTGGCAGTTGATGTTAACAAATAATGAGCACTTTGCACCACACAAGAAGAGGACTATAACCCCTAGGCAATTCAAGATTTCTAACTTTACAATTGGAAAAGGTGCCATTGATGCAGTAGGTCAATGGTTGGAAAAATTCAGGATGGGGGCAGCCCCTTATAGATACATTGATCTAGAAGGTTTCATGGCAGGGGTTAGGAAATTGTATACACCTACAATCCCCAATACAAATGTCCACTGCAATTGCATTGAAGAAGATGTAACAAGGAATATCCTGGATGAAGATGATATTCATACCAGAAGACTGAGAATCCAAGAGTTGATGAAGCTAGAGAAGCAAATAAAGAGGAATGGGTTGTCTTTTGGGGGTTTTTACCCTGACCTCCCATATTTTGACAGGATCAAAGCCATGATAGATAATTATTATGTGCTTATAGAGCAACTGGACACTTTGCTTGACAAGAAAGGTGCTCAGACACCTGATCATTCAGAGTCAGAATATGACAGTAGTAGTGATAGTGATTATGCACGTCCTACTATGCATGCTTCTACACAGCAAGATATTGCTGAGGTGCCACAGTTGCAGGGAGGTGAGGGTCATATAATAGATTTGACAGTTGCTACCCAACCAGATGATCTAGAAGAACCTGCTGCAAAGAGGCAGAAACTAGAAATAGGTCAACCCTCAACTGAAGGGCAGAATAAGAAGAAAGATAAGGCTAAGGCCTTAGTCCCTGGTAATAGGTTATATGATCATACCCTAAGGATGGTCATAAGAGAGGGAAAGAAACAACAACCTGACTTAGATGATGAGGTTGAAGTAAATCTCAAGGCATGTATTCATGAAAGACTGATTCATTAGCAGGAGTTCTTAAATGATGATAACTTTGTAAAAACTAAGGAGTTAAGGATTTCCTCAGATGGTACAAGAAAGAACAAATCAGAGCAGAGCTGATAGTAGATGACAAAGAGACTATCACTAATGAAGCTTTGATGGCTCTACAAAATTATGATCTTGAAAGTGAGGATATTTCACCAGAGGATGCAAGGAAACTGGTATCAGGAAGTGGGATACTATTGGCTGAGGGTTGGGATTCAGCATCTGCCTTCATTATTGATCAAATTAGGAAACAGCCAGATCTGAAGATGGCTAGTGAAGTGCAAATGGGTGATGTAATAAAAGGATTTGGGTATAGCCCAAAGTCTCAAGCCTTTGCAATGTGGAGTTTGTGTCCCAAAGACCAAAAACCCCAAGTGGTGAACATTCAAGAAAATATGGTGGGGAATCAAATGGTCTGGTCAGTACAGAACATAGGGGATTTGGAAATATCCCAAATCATGACACATTCAGCTCACCTGAATGAAGAAAAAACTAAACAATAGTCTGAAAGGTGCATCATGTTGTTAGAAGAGACCAGTGCCTTGTCAAAGGACAAAGAAATGTGTCAGATACAACTCTATCAAAGGAATCAAATGATTCAAAAATTATTGAAAGAGTTAGAAGAAAATCCTGTGGTGGTATATGTACCTGCACAACCACCACCAATGGAAATTGAAGATAAGCCTAAATCAAAGGAGGCTATTGAACAAGAAGTAGATGAGGAAAAGGGAAATGCAATTGCTTTGAAAGAATTAAAAGGTGTGCTGCAACACAGAATTGACATCTTGAAAGATAAAATTGATGTTATAATCAATCCTTATAACAAGTTTCCAGCCTTGCACACTGAGGTACTGGGGTACCTTGCTATTCTAAACCCTTACTTTAGTAAGTGGTCTTCTAGGGCAAAGTTTTTTGAAAATTTAGCATCTTTACAAGCCATAAGACTAGATTTTCCTGAAATAGTAATTGAGGTGGAAGATGAGATCAAAAGAGTCAATATTTCTCTCTCATTCTTTAAAGAAAAATTAAACCAAATAGAGGTTAAGTTGAGCCTTTTTTCAAATGATTTTAATAGGTTTCTTCCTTCCTTAAGGGGAGATGATGACCAAATAAAGGCTTTAGATGCCTAGAAGAATGAGTTTGATAGAAAGATGCCTAGTGATGAGGCATTTCTCTTGGGAGAAGAGGTTGATGTTGAAGGATTCAATAAAATACTGGATGAGGCTTTTAAAGCAGAGACTAACATCAACAAATTCCTGCTTGATGTCAAAAATATCAATGATGCTAGATGGGATAGACAAAAGGTGCAAGTACAGAGTACTCAAGACTTCAAGTGGCCATCTGATGATGAAGTGAAAGAATGGGAAGTGATGACTACACCCAAGAAGAAGAAGCCAGTGGTGGAGGAAGAAATTCTAGACGATGAGAAAAGATGACTACTTGGTACTTCACTATTAAAGACAAAGAGAACAGAGGTTGTAAAAGGAGAATGTAGGTGAGTCTGAGAGCACGGTCATCCAAACTCGACATAACTACTATCATCTACTATGTACACATCAGATCAAGTCGCTAGATCAGGAGAAGAACAAAGAATATCTATTTCTATCTTTTTGACTTGGTCATTCCACCGCTTCTTCTCTCTCTTTGTTTTTGTCTCTTTTGTAGTTTTAGGGTTAGGTTTTCTGAGACCATCTGAAGCTTGTAGAATCCTTCTGAAAAAGGATTCCAAGATGGTCAAAAACCTATATATAGAGAAAGAGTTGTAAATTGTACGAGGTCTTTTGATATTCAAATTTTTGGAGAAAAGAGATAATATACTGTAGAATTCAGATGTTCTGAATTTATGTCTATTTTTTGGTGTTACATAATCATTCATGTATGGAAGCTGGATCATATAAATAAAAATACAATGCAATTTTACTCTCTTCAATTGCTGTCTCTTTATTTTCTATGTATGCTCTTTTATGTTTAATTTTGCAAGGCATTCTGAAACATTCTAGTTATAAGGTAACTATCTAATTGCTTACAAGTTTCTTTTAAGGAAAGAAATAAATTTTGTGAGTAGTTTCAGGGAGCATGATGGTTTTTTAAAGATTTGATACAATAGTTTAGAGGTGAAAGGGTAATTTGTAAGGCAACTTACTATATTTTGTTTCTATGAGATCTTAGTTTATTTTGACTCTTTAGCCCAAAGGATAGGCACTGGTGTACAACTTGGTCTGATAATCTGTCATTGTCCAAGTTATTTCAAGGTATCAAAACCAACTTAATCAAAATACTCTTGTTACTAAGAACACATAAACTAAATTCAGTAAGGACCTATGTTAGCAGGATAGTGTCCACTTTATTGATTCCTTGTAGAGTGAATCAACTAGGTTATCCCTCCTAAAAGAAAAGGAAGAACGATGAAAATCCTTGTATCACTGGTTTTTTCTATATTTAAAACTATGGTTTGTATGGTTAAATCTTGCATCTGGTTATGCTTGGTCATTTGCAAGGTGATTTATAAGTTGGTTTAACAAAGGTACATAGAAAATCAGTGTCCACACTATAATATACTGTGTAAAAAGCAATTATAAAAAGGTAAAACCTGCCTGAGTATATGTGGAGCTCAAAAATGAAGAAGGACCTTATCCAGTCCTTAGCAATTAGGCTTTTCTTGTTCCTGAATCAGAATTAGAAAGCATAGTGTTCAAATAGACATTTCAAGCACTGTGGTTCATACAAGAAAAATCCCTAATAGGGTCTATGACTTTTATGTCGTGAGAGATTGTTTTTAATTCTATCACCTCTATCCTTCATGGCCTATGTGGGTGGGTAGAATGTAATACCTAACCCTAATCTATTTCTCTTTTCTTGAGCTTCCTTCATACCATCTTATGTTATTTTACTTTATTTTACCATGCCCGTGCCTCTAATTTATTTTATCTTTACTTTACCTCTGACACACTTTCGTACTTCATTGTTTTCTCTGTCTCATTAAGAAATGACCGAATAGAAAAATTAAGTTAATGTTTCTTAATTAAAGGTATTCTCTTCTATAAAGCTTGAAATATTTAATACGACATGATTTGAAACCTAAGGGCTAAAATATTAGTTATCCCTTGAAAGACTAAATGTATATTCAATGTATATAATAAGTGCAATATGACTCTCAAGGGTTAGGAGCTAGGAAATAGTATTAGGAGGATTCCTTGAGTAGGGTAACATATGTATTCATCAATTTGTGGAAGTTTCATCTTTATACACAATTTCAATCATAGAGAACTATTTAGAAAAGAGTTCACGTATCAAAATCATAAATGTATTAGAGTAATAACTCAATTATCCTAATAATAGGTGTGAAAAATAATCATATAAACTTTGTTGATATTAGACATTACAATGTGAAACTTTCATATCATTTCATATAATTCCTCCAAAAATTGTAAAATATATGCTCAACCTTATACCGTGACCTCTACTAAGAATTTTAATTCCATTATGTATTTATGAACTATATGTTAATTAAATTCAATAAATACAAAGGAAATAATATTTACTAAAGAGTAACCAATATTTATAGAGATTCTAAAATACATTCTTGTCTTTATCTTGTCAGTTGTCATTACTATATTCCTAACATATAATATTTATTAGAGAAACCTTATCTTCATAACTAATTAGAATAGTTTAAGAATCCATACCTTCTCGTTTGCATCAATCTATTGTTTGTAATCTTCTATATAGGTACACCCCCCTTTGAATGAAGAATATTTACATTTCTACAATCCCTTCATGCTTATGCTCAAACCACACTCAATCAAACTAATTCGTGGATATAATAAATGTAAGTAAAAATAGATTAATTTATTCATACTCAATATATAGTAAAACAACCAAATCATTTGAACCATAATTCATTCTAGGACACTTTTTTCATTAACTCTTGTTTGAGATTTACTTCTTGCATATATATTTTGTTTATAATATTGACACTAGTCTGTCACATTAGAAGTACTATGTCCATTATTATAGTAAATTGGAATATGGAAAACAAAAGGTTTGAATTATTACTAAAGAGAGTAGATGTGAATTTATATAGTATTCTATTTTAAATCTAAGACAGTGATTAATATTTGATAGTATTAGAAGCATATAAATACACTGAACACTAAAACATTATCACTAACATTTGCAAACATACCTAGAAGTTTGTTTACATTATTTTATATTCAACCATCATGCTAATATGTGTTGTGTATAGATTATAGTTAAATCAATTAAAGGAAATTAAAATATTATATAGATATTTCATCAATGAGACATCAAGAGTACACAAACTTATTCAAGATAAAATTGGACTAGTTAAGTTGTGCAATACAACCTTGCTCAAGAAGTAATCATAAACCCACATCCATCTATAGGTTTGATGTCATAGATAGTTAATGGGATTCCTCTACAAATATTAATGAAAAGGCTCTATAACTAGTGATAAAATTGTGGATGTTCAAATAATATGACTGGTGATTAATAGTGGATGTTCAAATCATATGACTGGTGATATAAAAAAGTTTGTAAAAATTGAAGTTTATGATAGAGGTTTTGTTAGATTTGGTGATTATTAAATGACATAGATTGTTATAATTGGTTCTATTACTTTTTATGAGAAAACATAATAGTAAAAAATGTTTACTATGTGAAGGGTTTAAATCATGGTCTATGGAGTGTTAGAAAAATGTGAAAACTAGTTATAATATATTTTAGGATGATGGTTGTAAGATGTAGAAGAAGTTTGGAATTGTTATTTAAGTTGGAAGAAGGAAAGGTTGAAATATATATCGATTGGAAGGTGCAAAGAGGTACTTAATATTAGAGTCCAATGAAAGCTGGCTCTATCACTAGACGATGTTTCACAATAACTTTGACAATTTTGTAAGGATAAGTTATAACAATGTAGTTAGAGACTCGCTAAGACTAACCAACAAAAATTGATAATGTTATCTATAAAATATGTCTAGAATGAAAGTATACAAGATAATCATTTAAAGCAAAAGAAAAATCATCTACTAGTTTGTTGGATCTTGTAAAAATGAACTTGTATGGTCCAACCAGAACAAGAAACTTACAAGGTGAGATATATTTCATGATTTTAGTTAATGAGTATACCAGATTAAATTGGGTAACATTCTTAAGAGAAAAATAGAATCATCAGAGAAATTAAAGATATTCAAAAGCAAGTATTGAGAATGAAGTAGATAGAAAAATCAAGTGTTTGATGTCAGAGAGAGGAGAAGATTTTACTTTGGATGTGTTTAACAATTTCTATGAGAAGTGTGACATCTAAAGATAGTTATCTTCTCCTAGAAAACCACAGGACATAATGGTGTAGTAAAAAGAATGAACCTGAAAGTTGAAGAAGTAGCCATAAAAATGATCAAAGAAGTAGGTTTATCATAAGTCTTGTTGGAATCATTTGTTTTTGTACCAAAAAATCAAACTTTAAATTCCCAATGCAAATGCCAGATTCAACCCAATCCACAAGAGGTGATTAAGCCATGTAACAAATCTCTAAGGAGGTGTCAACCACCAAGTCAACAATATACCCCTTAGCACCAATTGAGCCTTTAGAACCCACTAAAGGGAGACTCAAACCCATGAATCAAGGTTATGATACCAATTATTGGAATCATTTGTCATTGCACCAAAAAATTGAAATTTTAATGCCTGATACAAACGTTAGATTTAACCTGATCCGCGAGAGGTGGTTAATCCATGTCATGAATCCCCAAGAAGGTCCTAACCACCGAGTCAACAATTCTATTAGAGAGAATCTATACACATTTTAGTATATTCTCTAAATAATATATTTTTTAGAAGGAAGTATGAAATACACCATATGAGCTATTGTATAGAAGAGCTCGAAGAGTAAAATATTTCAAATTTTTTGAAGCAAGAGCTAGGTTTAGAGAGATGGGGACAATATTTGAAAATTAGACAGTAGAGATAATGAAGACATCTTTATAGGATATTCTACAAGAAGCAAAGAGTACCTTTATACTGAAATAATAGAGTAAATAAGATAGTTGAAAGTGTGAATGTAAAAGATAAAGGTTTTTCAGAGAATCCTTAAAAACCATATCAGATATGAATTAGATGAATATAATGGAGAAGAAAAGGAAGAAACAAAAGAAGAAGGAATAATGTAGGGTCTAGCATGTATGAGTAAAACTCTAAGGTATGTATAGAGAAACCACTCAGAAAATTAGATTATAAGAGATAAGAATAAAGGTATTATTGAAAGAAGTAAAACAAATCAACAATAAGTTTTTTTTTTTTACTCGCATTAACTAAACCACAGACTATAGAAGAAACATACAATGATCAAAGGTTGGTTAAGGAAATGGAAGAAGTGCTTGAATAGATAGAGAAGAACCACACTCGGGAAATTGTGCCTAGACTGGTAGACAAAAACATAATAAAAAAAAGTGAGTTTTTGAAATTAAAATGGATTGAAATGAAAATGTAATAATAAATAATAAAATATTGTTTTGCAAGGGATACACTCAGATTGAAAGTGTTGATTTTGAAGAAACATATCCCCTTATTTCACATATGCAAGTGATCAAAATATTTTTAGCTCTTGCATCTTTCAAGGATTTCAAAATTTATGAAATGGATATAAAGTCAACATTATTGAATGTACAATTAAAAGAAGAAGTATACATTAAAGAACCAAAAGGATTTAAATCATAAAGTGGTCTAGATGTTGTATGTAGGTTGAAGAAATATTTGTATAGATAAAGAATACACCTAGGGCTTGGTATGGTAGATTTGAAATGTATCCGACTAGACAAAAATTTCAAAAGGGATTTGTTGATAGTAACTTATACTACATAGTTGATTCATATAAGATGTTAATTGCTATAGTCTATGTTGACGACATAATATTTTGAGGAAATGATAAAATGTGTAGGACATTTACAGGTAAAAAGAAGAAAGAATTTGAAATGTGTATGATCGGTGAGTTAAATTTCTTTCTTCGATTACAAGTAAATAAAAATAACAAAGGAATTTTATTTTTTCCAATTGAAGTATATCAAATAATTATTGAATAAGTTTAGGTTGCAGAATTGTACACTATTTTTTAAACCTATTGTTATTTGATGTAAGTCAAAAAATAATGTTGTTTTATCTAAAGATGATACAAGTAAGTACAAATCAATTATTGGAGGCTTGTTGTATTTGGCTGGTACTAGATCAAATATTATGTATGCTATTTTTTTATTGGATAGATTTTAGAAAGATCTAAAGGAGTCATATTTTGTTGTAGTAAAGATAATTTTGAGATATTTTAAAATCATAGAAGAGTTCAGATTCTAGTATATCCCAAGGATTTATATTTTACTTTCAAAGCTTAGACTTATGTAGATTAAGATGAATCTGTTGATAACCGTAGGAGAACTAGTGCTGGAGCTTATTTACATGGTTGCTAGCTTAGTTGCTTGGTTAAGTAAGTAATAGGATTTTGTATCTTTATCTTCTATATAATTTAAATACATTGTAGCATCTTCATGTTGCAGTCAAGTATTATGGATGAAACTAATATAGAAGGATATTGATATATCATTTAATGAACTAATCCCAAATATGTGTGATAATACTACTACCATAAACATTTTTAGAAAGCCAGTACAAAATTATAGAATGAAATATATATCCATTAGATATCATTTATTGCTCGAGAGAAAATTTTGGATAGTGAAATAAGACTTGAGTATACCCACAAAAGAGTAGATTAAAAATATTTTCACAAACACATTGTGCAAGGATACTTTTGAGTATCTGAGTCCAAATTTGTGGTCTCTACCCATTATTATGTTTCCATCAATGACAAAGGGGTAGATTGCTGGAATTTAATATTGTTGTTGTTGTTGTTGTTGTTGTTGTCATTAATTATTTTCATTGACATCAATATATTATGGTTGTTTGGGTGAGGTTCTATTTGGCTTTGGTGATCCAAAATTGGCATTCTTCGTATGATGTTCTATATTGATATATCTTTGGCTATATTTTTCATGGTTCTATTCATGTTGTAATATACTAAGATATATTCTTTTTGGTCTAGAGTAATCTAAATATTAGCAATTGTGTTTGGAAACGTAGTTCACATTGTAAGATATATGCTCTTTTTCTTTGGAACCAGATATCAAGGTATATGGGTAGCATGTGGATTTAAATGAGTAGATTTATTTCCTTCTACCATGGGAACAATTTTTTGCTACCAATTTCAAAATACATTAGGCCAAATTTTTAGATTTATAATTAATATTGTGCTTGGATGACATGATTAGATATGGAAGGATACAATGGTATATGCAAAGGATTTTTTTTAAATTTGCCTAATGACTATACCTTAGAATTTGTCATATATGGAAACACTAGTTATTTACATGGTCTCTTGGACTACATTCTAGTTTTGGAGATTTTGTGTGGAAAAATGACTATCCACGAAGCAGTTCATTGGGTACAATTACATAGTTTTGACTAACATGCACAATAGGTGACCACTAACATCATGCCATCTTAGATTAATGTACTATGGGATGTAGTAGAAATTCAGGTAAGGTCACTTGTATTTGGGATTTGACTAGAGAGAGATACAACTTGTTGATGTTATGCGAAGATAGTACAACAATAAAATAGGGAAGATGAGTGGTCATGAAGTTTAAGGGAGTAACATGTAGAATCTAAAAGTTCTAATTTGGATTTGGTTTGGGTCATACCTATCTTTGTTTATGTATGTTCGTCGACCGACTATGTATCTTCTTTTGGATTAAGTCTTGGACATATTTTGTGATGTATTTGTGAGTCGACTAAAAGAGTTATGAGATAGAGTATATATGTAAAGATTTTTTGAGATGAGAAGATGTGGGTGTAATGTATACATGCATTGTGATGTCAGAATCAGACAAAGGATATTGTGAGCTATAACTGAGACTACTTGAGCATAATAGATTCTTGTATAGTTCACTTTTTGATAATTTATTATAAGAGATAGTTTTCCACTGTAAGAGGAGTGAGCTCCACGTATACCCCTAACATGGTTTCTATCCTTTAATGAGGATATGTATTGAATGTAATATTCAGCTCCTAATAGGGCTAGGTCACTTAACAAGGACATTATAATCGTAGTGCATTATTTGTGGGTATCATCCCCACCTTGGTTTTCCATTTGTCAGACTTTTATCATTAACAAAGTATGGTGTCATGAGTTGTTTAATTTATGTGTATGTTCTTCTTATTTCAATAATTGTGTGGTTAAGCTTGAATTTGTTAAGTTTCAAGTTAATGTGTTGTAATATTGATTCACCCCCCTCTTTGTATTACTTAATACTAACAATTGGTATCAGAGCGTCTGACCCTTGGAGAGAAAGTTTAACAGCTTGAGGGAGATCTAGATGGATCCAAGTATTTTGGGAGAAAAATTTGATGTAGCACTTGAAGACCTTGATAAGGGAAAACTAATAATGCTGAATTGAAATTCAAATTGAGAAGAGTTGATCATTTCATAAAGAAGCTTAAGGAAAAAATTGAACTATTTAGGAAGAAAAGGAAAGGTCTTATGGAAAAGATACAAGAGGAATCTGATAACGATTCATTTGATCAGGTTAAACAACTTGAAAAAGAAAAATAAGTGCTGAAAAATGAATGCAAACTTACTACTATTCAGATGGATATATAAATTCAGCAAGAGAGAGATGAAAAGACTAGACTTGAAGGGATCTTGAAGGATGTAAATGTACAAATGGGAAAATGTAGTTTTCACTTGATGATTAAAGAATCAAGTATCCACAATTAGACAAATATAACTACAACATTAAGGGAGAACTTGTTCAAGCAAATAATTGCATTGAAGGACATCATGCGAGTAGTAACAATATTTATGAAAAAAGGGAAAGACAAAAACCTAAAGGTTACATGAAAAGATTTGATTTTGATAAATCAAAATGCTCTAAATCTCAATAAAGATAGTCTAAAGATAAAATAGATGATACACCTCATCGATAAGAAGATCCTATACATCAAGAGGATCCTAGAGAGCATATTAGATATTTTAGAGGAAGATGCTTTGGATGTAACAAAATTTTTCACATGAAGAGGGATTCTAAAGGTAAGACTCCTTATAGGCTCTTTTCTTCTTATTGTTTCACTTGCTATGAATATGGGATCAAGAAGGAAGAATGTAGAATACCTAATAAATAAAGCTCTAAACAAAATTACATCAAAGAAGAAGCAACAACTAATATTGGATGTTACAAGTGAAACAACTTTGGGCACATCACAAGGAATTTTAGGTTACAAGTTAATCAGAACAAACCATCTCCTACATGTTATAAATGTAACAATCAAGGACATATAGAAAAGTTTTTCAGGTATAATGGAGTTATAAGAAATAGAAGACCACCACCTATTGTTATAAATAAAAAAATTTTGTGATGTTGGTAAGAGATTGGACTATCAAAATGATGAGTTTGATAAAAAATTTAAGAAGGAAGGAGACAAGGATAGTGGTAATGTATGGAAAGAAAACGGAACAAAGTGAGACAAAGGTTTAAGGAGAATCAGTAGGTGCTACTGAACCCTCACCTAATGTTGCTACATACTCCTAAAAGGCCAAGCATTGCCTTAGGGGGAGCTTTGGGGAAATATAAAATTAACATATTCAGCCCTTGTTTGTCCAAAATAAGATGATGTTAGCTTGTGGCCAAAAAATATGATTGGTTTAGAGTTCATATCCGAGATTACATGGTTATAAACATACTATTGGATGATTTATAGAAAGATGGATGACTGGATCATTTATAGACTCGCAAGTTCAATGGTAAATGTTTCAATTTGTTCATGTTGGAGTATAATTTCATTTCCTTAAATATTTCTCATCACCATTCAAGGAGAACTGAAGGAGACCAAATGAGGAAGCAAAGAATCTAGAAGATTTATATTGAACATTGAGTGTGCATACCATAAATATTTGAGTAAAAGGTATTTTTTTTATAGTGGATACTCTATTGATATTTGATATTAGTGAGAGGCTGAGGTACACGTTTAAGAAACACCCTTACAAATCAATGGAGGATGACCTTGAAGGCGCAGTTTTGTAAACCCCATAAAATATAATTCATGTGGAGGATATTAGGGAATACATGCACTGCAAGTATGACTTATTTGGGGACTTTGAAATATTAAAAGAGATGAAAGACATGATAAAAGATGATATAAATTGGAAGGATGAGTTCGCTCATTTATAGAACCTAATAATCATGTGAATTGAAGAACTCTACGAGTTTGATATGGAAGAATGGATCAAGATCATTCTTAGAAGAGTCCATGACTAGTTTCTATGGTTAGGTGAGAAGCCTGTTAATATTTCCAACAATTTGATTCATGATATGACTAGGTTAGATAATACTGGCATTATCCCTACTCCATATAAGAACAAAAAGAAACTATTTGAAATCTTAACACATTCTAAGTGGGAGAAGAGGGAAATGACTATTTCTGACATCTTTAAACAAGATGTGAGATTGATTTCTATGGTTTTAGGATAAAAACTTCATTATAATAGCTGACCTAATTTAGTTTCTGTACTTGTGTTATTATGATGGCTTATAAAATGGCAAAGGAAAATGTGAAATATATCTTGTGCGAAGCACTAAGACATTAATTCCTTGAGAATGTTAAGAAAATCAAGCAAGGAAAATAAAAAGCATTCAAGTTTGGATCACTACTGATACATATCAATATTCATATAGTTCATAAGTTTCCTAGAATGCACCCTAGTGCTTGGAAAGATAGTGAACCCACAAGTATTCAAATGACTAATAGTTATAGATGATATAATAATACATGGGTGGATGGAGAACTATTTTCCATGTTCAATATTATTCAAACAGAAATGAAGGAAAGAATGAGAATTCATGAGGAAATGGAAGAGAATTATAGAGATATAACCTGTTTCATGGTTAAAACCGATTGTGTATGCTTCGAGGTAGATTAACCTACGAATAAATGGAATTACCATATGGGTTATGAAGTTAGTGCAGATGCAGAGGTTCTTACTATGAAATTAGAACATGTTCTATCTTCTAAGATTGATTCTTCTAAAGAAAGGTGGGGCATGTATGAAGAAATTTTTTCCAAAATTAGAGATGAACAAACTAGGGTTGCGAGAAAAAATGAAGATTGAGAAAATGGTTGATAATATTGTAGAGAAGGAAGGTAAAAATAGAGATGAGATGAAATAGGTTAGAAGGAGATGAAATAGGTTAGAAGGAAAATACCTGAATGAGGTTCTATATTGGCGAGCACTTCTCCTACAACCCTTCCATGTCCTAAAATTTTAGAGGTTTTTGACTCACCTCCTATTGTGGTCTATGTACCTGATACCACTCCTACACCACCCAAAAGGACATCATAGAGAACAAGCATGACTAAGACAAAGAAGGAAAAAAATATTTTTGTGATAAGAAGAAGGCTCTATAAAAAAAATTCAGCTTCTAAAAGGTAGAGGAATGAAGTGAAGAATAAAGAAGAAGAGAAGAAAGAAGATACGAGAAAACATATGATAAAACTAAAGTAATAGCACAAGATAAACCAACTAAGAGGAAAATCTGGAAACCTAATTTGAGGATATTGGAAAATAAGATAGTTGATCAAGGAAAGTTAAATCAATTTCATAAATACTATGAGAGGTATAATAAAAATTATAAAATTATAAATGAAGACATTGTTATTAATCACATGCAAGTATTTAAAAAGAATCTAATTTAAATTTAAGGTAGTATTCCTAAGGACTTGTATGATAAATTGGAAGTGAGGAAGCAATTATAACTTAAAGAAGATGAATAAATAAGGGTAAAATCCATATAAAATATGCCACCTATTGTTTCACTTGTTGAGCAAGAAAGAATAATCGGATGCATTAAGCCCATGTTGAGAGTGAAAACAAGATTGATAAAGATTATGGGGAGAAAAAATGATGAAGTAATAAAAAAAACTAACAAGGATATTGATAAGGTATTAATGGAAGTTTACCTAGAAAATTATTCACCTCTTAAGAACAAGGCTACTATTCCTAAAACCATTATGAAAGGAGAGTATTTTAAATCTTTAGAAATATACATTATCTCATCTAAGGATGAATATTATAGTAACCAATTATTCAGTATAGTTAAGAAACCAAATTTATTTGTTTGTGGTGTGCTTGTGTCTTTGGACACTTTGCGTGATATTAGTGACCATTTTGAAGGGAATGTTGATATAGTTACCGAGGCATATGGAAACAATGAACAAAGCACATTCAATACATCAGATCCTTGCACATTGACTAAGGAAGAAATGAAAGGAACTACTAAGGAAATGACAAAGAAACTAAGCAAGAACTTAAATAGAGTTTGGTTTCAAGGCAGAGAAGGATGATGAGACTGAGAATGAAGCTAATAAAGAAACTAATGTATCCATTCCTATTTATTTAACTCTAATGTTGGCTAAGGAGAGATCAAAAAAAAGGACAAAGAAAAATACAAAGGTATTGGACAAGGCTGTAGAGAGAATCAAAAAAATTATACCCTTACATTTCACCTTTCAATGAAATGATAAAGTAGATAATTTGAAAAAAGTCATTGATGAGTTTGATGTTCACTTTATTTCTTTGAAAAATCCCACAACTATGAAAGTTGAGAGATAATACACGGAAAATAAGTTAGAGGAGATATGTAAATCATTGAAATGGGATAGCAGTATATTACATTTTACTATCTCTAGTATTATGTGTGTCATTGAGCATGGAAATACAATATACAACTACTACATAAACCCTTCTATGCATGTGAAGAATGTGGTGGATATAATCCTTAATGATGAGAAGCAATTGGATGACTTGGAAAAGGATTATGGGTCCTCCTCATAATGTACTATATAGATGGATAAGGAAGTGTCTAGGTTGGTGAATAAAATTAGTGTGATTGAAATTAAGAAGTCAAGAGTGTTGGGGAGATTTTCTATGGAATGGAGTATTCTTACTCCTAAACTATAAATTATGGAGAAACACCTTGATGACATGGAGACAACAAAGAAGTCCTTTGATAAATATCTAACCACATTACTGAAGGATGCAAAGATCTCATCATTTTCTTTAAATGACCTTATTCATGTTGTAACAAATTAACAATTTTTGGATTTGATTGTGTTATGAATTTTTGCATCGACGTTTTGAATCACACTCCTTGATCCATCATCAGGATGAGCAATAAGAGAGGACAAGGAAAAATGAATAAAGTTGTAGACCAAAACAAGTTAAAAGAGGGGAAGAGGTAGTAGAAAAGAGGTTCAAGGGCACCTTGGAGAAGACATGGAAAGAAGATGTACAAATACAAGAGACCTTGGAGATCCATTATTCATGTTGGTTGGACCTTGGAGAAGACATGGAAAGAATATGTACAAATATTGGAAACCTCTTTTAAAGATATTATTCATATGGTATGAGTTTTTAGTGAGAAACTCTACAATTTTGATTTGTATATAGTTATATTTTTTAGTATACCTTTTCCATTGATGTCAAATGGGGACTAATAAGTGTAGTATTAATAATATAGAGTAAATAGTTTGGCATTATACACATAGTCTATTCTTACTAAGTGTTCTCATCAATGAAAAAATGGGAGATTGTTGGCAAGTGGCCTGATGAGTATACCTTAGAGGCTTTCATTTATGGAAAAAATACTTATTGGCATGGTTGCTTGGATTTGATTCAATTTTACAAGATTCTATTTGTGAAAAAGGATTAAGTCCAAGAAGCAGTTAACAGAATACTGCTAGACAATTTTTACTAAGGAACATAGTATGTGACTAATAAAGTCCTATGAGCTTAGAGTAATGTACTATGGGATATATTATACCTTCAGGTAAGGTCTCTTGTATTTGGGATTTGACTAGAGAGAGATACAACTTGTTGAAGTTATGCAAAGATAATACATCAATGAATCATGGAAGAAAAGTCATTGCAAAGTTTAAGGGAGTAATATGTGGAGTCTAGAAGTGCTATTTTGGATTTGATTTTGATCCTACCCTATTTTTATTGACGTATGATCAGTGACTATGTATCTTCTATTTGATTAATTTTTGGACACATTTTGTGATGTATTTGTGAGCCGATTGGAAGATTCATGAGCTCAAGTATATATGTGAATATGTTTCTAGATGCGAAGATGTGGGTGTAATGTGTAGATGTATTCTAATGTTATAATAAGATAGAGGATGTTGCAAGCTATAAGTGGAATACTTTAGCATATAATATTCTTGTATTGTAAAGAGAGATTTTCATTGTAAGAGCAGTGAGTTCCATGTATACCCCTAACACGATTTCTATCCTTTAACATGGATATGTGCTAAATGTAATATTCAGCTCCTAATATGGCTAGGTTTCCTAACAATGGTTCATTATACCCTTAGTGAATTATTTGTGAGTATCATCCCCACCAGGGTTTTCTCTTGGCCAGGGTTTCCTCATTAACAAATCATGGTATTATGAGTTCTTTACTTCATGTGTATGTTCATCTTATTTCAGTAATTATATGGTTAAGCTTAAATTTAGTAAAGTTTGAAATTAAAGTGTTGTAATACTGATTCAACCCCCCACTCAGTATTACTTAATCCTTATAGTATGAATTTATTAGATGTGTGTGTGTGTGTGTGTGTGTGTGTGTGTGTGTGTGTGTGTGTGTGTGTGTGTGTGTGTGTGTGTGTGTGTGTGTGTGTGTGTGTGTCAGTGATGTAAAGAGTATTTTTAGACTTTAGTGTGTAACCAAATTTATTACACCATAATTTTTTTTTGTTGTATTTGATAACTATTATTGTAGTGGTGGATTTTGTTGTTTATTATTTCTTCCATAATTTTTCCATATTTTAGTTGTTATAGGTAGATTTGTATTTAGGGTATCTAGCTTGACCAACAGTGAGCCTACCAAAAGTTAGCCTACTTGTAGGGAGCATTTTGGAAGTGATCCTTCATTGCAAAACTCACCTTAACCATTGTCATGTTATAAACTATTATTTATATTCATGATAATTAGCCTCTCTTTGGTTTTTCTCATCTTGTTTTTTCAACATAATTATGGTGTCCATTGTGTTTATTTTTCATTTGTTTTTTTTTTAATTTTATATATATTATAATTTTTTGATTAAATTAAAATTTATTTGGATTAATTAAGTTGATGAAAATTATTTTATAATAATGAATTCACCCCCTACCCTCATTTATTCAAATCATTCAACAATATGTTCATGCAGGCTAAAATATTTTTTTTGTCTACTAATCAATTTTTGCACTACTGCGTACCTTTTCCTCTACCTCCTTTCATGGCTTTAACTTGTTTCAAACTCCATCCTTCGTCAATGAGTAGGTATTTGCACACCCATCATGTATTTTATGATGGTAAATTTCCCATGGCATCCCTAACAACATATAGAAAACATCCATAGGTATAATATCATATAATACCTCATGATGTTTTCCTATTTTGAAGTTTATGAGACATTATTCAGTCACAAAAGCCTTGTGATCCTTCTCTACCCATGAAATATACTAGGGATTGAGATACCTCTTCTTTAACCTCAATTTACTATCCATTCCTTTCCAAACAAGGTTTTCTCTACTACCACTATGAATAATAAATTTTGAACTTTTCTATTAGAGAGACATATTTTTTGAAACATATTGATTGTTTGGGATAATTATTTCTCATCCATTATCAAGGGTCTTTTCTCTACATGAACCTTTTATATTTGAGAATCTTTAGAATGTGAGGACTTAGTATCATCATATATATGTATAAATTATCCACTACACTTTTCTCTCCTAATTTTTCGTCCTTATATGTTGGGGAAACTCATAGGCTTTATGTTCATCTGCACATTGAAATAATGTTCCACAAAAACCTCTTCCTAGACTTGTCTTCCTCTTCCTCTTGTTCTTCCACTTTGATATCTATTATTTTGATCACAATGATGGTATGCATTATTTACCTCTAGAAAATATTTTTTGTTAGAGTCTTCATTCCTCTACTAATCATCAATTTTGGACTCTATAAAACTATCCAGTAGTTAGGTCCACCACATTTTCTTCCATTTTCCTTTATCTAAAAATATTTTGTTTAGATTCTCTTCTACATTTAGAAGAAGTTTACATGCATATTAAATGCTATACATTTATACCAAAATAAAATTATCTTGGATACAAGGCTTGAACCCACTTATATAATGGGCAAATTTATCCTTGCTAGCATTAAATTACCTATTTTCAGCAAGACTCGATAAAACTCTTTTGTATATACCGTCATAGATTTTTTTTTATGATTTAACACTTTCATTTTCTTTAGTTATTAAAGATCATAGCCAATATTAATGAAATATTTTGTCAAAATTTTGACCATATGATCCCATCTTGTTGTTTTGTCCTTTACTCTTTTATTTCTCTATATCTAAACTTTTTCCCACCAAATTCTAGCATGAACCCTATACTTGGTGTTTGCAAACTTGATCCTCTATAGATCTTGTACTTATTGATAATCAAAATTCTCACCCATATCATTGATCCAAATGATCAAGTCATTTATAATAATATTTATAGAAAGTGCAAAAACTTTGAACTTTTCTCTTTTTGAAATCTTCAAAATAGTCAGAAAAACATAGCATCATCAAGATTTGTAGTGAATTATTTTATTCAAAAGAGTCTTCTTTATATTCATGTTCACTTTCATTGCATACTCTAATATTACCTCCTTTGTATAATCCCTCTTCTAGTGCTTGCATTTATCTGTGGAGCGCTCTAAAACCCTCTTCTATTAAAAGAGCGATTCTCCCACAACAACTACTTAATTGTCACTTTTTTTATCACTTATCTCTTGGAACCATTACCATAGTCATGATAAAAAATACCTTATATCCAGTGATCTATTTAAATACTCAGAAATATATTATTTTATTCCAGTTTATGAGGGTTTCTCCACTTACAAACCCCAAAAGATAATGAAAATAGAAAAATAAATATAAAATACTAGAAAGAACCACTTTCTTTCTATCATCCCAATGAAATTAAATTAAACAATTTAGAAAAAAAATTATATAGCCACATGGGTATCTTATTACAATAATCTGCAAGTTAGAGAAAACATATGCACAATTAGAATTATTATAAGTAACTCTCGTTTGCGTCATTTTAACCTTGGAGCATATAACTATCATATAATCTTATGAAAGGTGTCACCTCTTTTATTTGAGGGAAACCTCATCTATCTCCTTTCTCTTACCTATAAATATGCTAAAAACATACCCAAAACTAGTTTTGTTATCCACTAAAGAATTTTTAATGTTTTTTAATATTTCTCCTTTAAAGAAGCACAACTTTTGGAGGCCACCAATTTTTATCAAAGAACCTAATAGAGACCATTTTATTAAAATTAACCTTTGTAATATATCTAAACAATTATTTCCATAGATTGTCATATGATTAGAAATCATGAAGGTTTTATTTTCTTGTTTAAATATTTAAAATATAAGTTAACACTGTATAGAAATTTTAAACCCTAAAGAGATAATCATTTCCAAATGGTAAAAGATAGTATGACATAATTCTTTCCATGACATTACATTTTCCAATTATACTCCTTGCGGTTACATTTTAGGTTTGATTTTGCACAAAAAAACTTACTAAAAATTGTAAAACTATAATTTATATCCCTTATTGAAAAATAAAAAAATACTTTTGGGTGATGAAAGATTTCTCTTACACCTTTCATGCTCCTGCATCAAACACACACGATAATTTGAGAACTGAACTTCTCACAGTTTAGGTCATGGGAGGAGAGCCAAGATGGTCAACTTCCTCCTTTGGAGGCCATGATGAATCTTCAATTGGTATTCAATTTTATTAACAAGATACTCTTCATATTTCCCATTTATTGTGCTTTTACCGATATGGCTATCCAAGAATTCTTCTATATTCTCATTTTTTGAAGAGCTAGAATATTCTACTATGCTTATGTTTTTTTTTCACGAGTACATAATTCATAATACTTTATCAAATTTTACATTTTAAACATATGTGAAATGTTAGGTCAACTTTAAAACTCTACCTCATAAACATTTATTGAATCATACTTAATCACGATTCTACATGGACCAAATTTATTCATCTTACACTTATTATATGTTTCATTCAAATCCTCTTGTTTGATAGATGATGACTGAATTAATTCCATATCTAAAATTCCTTATGTATCCTCTAATGATCTACCTTGGCCTTGTATTTCATATTCATCTTATTAATATGGGTTTTCATCTATTTATAAAAATTCTATAGATTATTTATAAAGTATTTAGCTTAAATGCTACTCTTTTATCCTCGATCACTATTCTTTACCTCTAAATAATACCGATGGATACTTTCATACACATTATAGAATGGTGATTCACTAGTTCACCTACAAATATAATTTTTGGAAGAAAAATCTACTTGTCATAAAACTAAATCGCATCCTTTTGGCTTATCTCCTACCAAAAATCTTGGAAAGATATCCAACCTAAAATTCACTATGTTTGTCTCTCAATTAGTCTTTATATTATGTGTTGAATGAAACTTCATGCGTTTCTTCAACTTTTTTTTTTTTTCTTCAGAATTTCATCCCAAAAACCCACAAATTGTGTATCTTGATTTAAAAATACTGTCTTTGGGAGATGAGGTAGTCTCAACTACAATATAAAAATTAAATTTTCAACATGAACAACGTCTTCTATATCCTTAGTATATATTAAATTTTTCATGTAAGAATCTATCCACCACCACAAAAATAAACTCATATCCTCTCTATGTCCTTGGTAAACCAAGAATAAAATGCATAGTAATGTCCTCTGATTTCTTCTCACATAAATATAATGACTAATATAAAATTATGTTCTATCTTGTACCATTTAAAATTTTATATACTTTATACCCCTGTATAAAATTCATCATATCTTGCTAAAAAAATTGGCCAATAGTAATTTGCTCTAACAAATTTGATGTTTTCACTCAATCAAAATGTCTTGCAACTCCTTCACTATGGTACACCTTAATTATCTTCTCTCACATTAATATTATTAAAATACATAATTGGATTCCTATAAATAGAATATCATGTTGGATTATAAAATCTAACCTCTTTTTGCTACAACTATATGAAAAATCAATCCATCTGAAATATCTTTGATTTAACTATTCTTGAAAATTCAAATAGAGTTAAGTCTGATGATATGTATATAAAAAGAAACCTTTGGGCAAGTTATAATGTCTATATCTCTTTAGGGCTTTAAAAATCTACCATAAAACTCCTAATCCTAAAAAAAATATTTTATTTTGCCATCCTTCAATTGTTCATTCATGTAAGAAATGATTATACTTTCCTAAGTCAGATATCTCCAATGGAATTTTCAATAGCATCCCAATCCACTTGAAATATCTTATAAAATTTAGAAGTTGAAAAAATAATTATTTTTATAACATTTATTTAAGATAAATCAAAAGTTCTAGTTTCCCTTGTAGTCCATTCTAATTCTTTCTTTACTCCTCTCATTGTTTCAATTAGTAGTGTATAAATACTATTTAAACCTTTGATAAATTTTCTATAGAAACTTGATAAACAATGAAAAGATATCACCTGTATAGAACATTTTTTGGTGATCCATTCAAGGATAATATTTACCTTTTCTAGGTCCATTCTAATACCATATATTAGGACCAAAAATATTAGATACACTTAGTCTTTCTTCACAATCTTTCACTTCTTCAGGTTAATCAATAACTTATATTATCTTAAATATATAAAGACCTTACAAATATGCACCAAATGTTCATCTAATATCTTACTCAAAATCAAATTTCATCCAAATGAACAATATAATCCTTACCTAAAACTTCATTTAATACCTCATTCATGACCCACATTAATGAGCTCAGTGCATTGGCTAGCCTAAAGGAAATGACTAACAACTCACTCAAGTCTTTTTTTTAAGGTAGTTTTGCATTCATCTCTTTATTTAATCCGGATAAAATGGTTATTTTTACTCTTTCAATATATATTTTTGAAGTAGTCACATCCACTCAAGCAACACATTATATCATTTATCCTTGCCAAGGGAAATATGTACTTTTTGGTAATATTTTATATTGCTCAATAGTCTATATGCCTCATTCATGGTCTATCCTTATTTGATGCTAGTATGGTTGTTACTGCACATGGAATTAAGGTGTTTCGAATCATTCATATCTATAATATCTCTTTTACTTGCCTATTCAACATTTAATTTTTCTTCTTGATCCATTCCATCGGTTGTCTTTTTTGGAAAACTAGCTTTAGAAATCATTTTTATCTAGTGACTTATCTTAAGCATCAATGCTAAAAAAAAATTATGTTTTCATATGTAATATCCTAAAAATCATCCATTTAACTTTACACATATCTTCGTACATCTTATACTTACTCTTTGTTAGCTTTAGGAATTAAAGAAAAACACATATACTCATTCTCCATACCATCAATATTTTTTATTACTAAACATATTTTTTCACTACTACATATATTTTCCATTACCTCCCTTAATGACTTAAACTCATGTTGAATTATGTCCTTTAGAAAACAATACATATTAACATACCCATCATGTGCTACATGCCAATAAAATTGTCACGGACTCCCTAAAAATATATGAAAAAAATCCATAATTGACATATTATCACATAATATCTCATCCTAATAGTTTTTAATTTTGAACTTTACCAGACATTATTCATTATCGAAATCCTTTTGTTGCCTCTACAATAAATAATTCATGTAAGGATTTAGATAAATCTTTTTTTCTGACCTCAATTTACTAACCACTTCCTTTGAATAAATGTTATCAGTGCTACCACCATCGATAATAATATTTTAAATCTTATCATTACTCATTCATGTCGTACAAAATAAATTCTGCCTCTAGGTTGGTTCTTTTTCATCAGTTAGAAATATTGCTTTTGTAATAATAACCTCTCCTCTTTTAGCATCATGAGAATGTGAAGACTTGGTATCCTCATCTACATATACAAATCGTAGATTACCTTATGTTCACATTTTTTTTTTTCTTTCCAACGATGTTAGTGAAACTCACAGACTCAATGCCCATCTTCTCTATATTAAAAATAATTTCCACATAAAGCTCCTCTTATAAGTTTTTGTCCTCTTCCTCTTCCTTTTTGATATCCATTATGTTTAATACATGGATTATATAAATTAATTAGTTCTCATTTTGAGTACTAATAGGTCATCCATTCTTGTTTTGATATTTATTTTTGTATCCATAAGACTATTGACTAGTCCTCCAAGCACATCCTCTTCCATTTTTATTTATCTCAAATCTTTAGTTTAGATTTTTTTATATCATCAAATAAAATTAACATGCATCTTCAATAGAAACATTATTGTAAATCAAAGCATAAATCAATAATCTCAGGGAAAACTTCAACAGGATTGCAGATTTCACTGTGAAGGTCATGCACGCGGCTGTCACCACTCTCCAACTCCTTCACATGGAGAAATTGAACCTGGGAGGTGAATGTAAGGAGGAAAAACTGTACCAATTCCTTGTTGACGATTGGCTGAAGCTCCTGTTAAAAGACGGGGAAGGTAACCCCAATTAGCCCCCCCTTTTTTTTGTCTATGATTAACCTTTTTGATTGGACTCTTCGGTTGGGTGTGGTTGGCCTTTTTGATCTCTGTATTAATTCTAGATTATGCTATCTGGTGTTTTCTGCTGTTAATGTTAACTATACTCTGAATTACTACCACATGTTGGTTACCAACCTCATGGTGAGGTTGGGGTCTATGAAGACTATTAGACTGGTTTTTACTGTTAATTTATGCTTTTTGTTGTTTGTTAACGTTAATATTAACTTTACTGTTAATCACTACCATAGGCTGGTTACCAAACTCATGGTGAGGTTGGGGCCTGTTAGGACTTACAGGCTGGTTACTAGCTCTGTATTGGAGCTGGGGCCTATTGATTTTCTTTCTTGGTTTTTGGTTTTCAAAATTGGCATAGGCTGAGGGTTTGTTGTGGGTGGTTTGCTGGTTTTTGGCACTCCTTATGTTGGTTTTCTGTTCGGGTCAGCCCCCGATTTTGGCTGCTTTTTTAAATCAAAAACATTATTGTAAAACTCAACTCTTCTTGGATACTAGGCTTCAACCTAATAATTTAACAGGAAAATTTGTCCTTGTTCTCCTCAAAATGGACTATTTTAACCAATACTTTTTAGAAATATTTTATATATTCTTTGATAGAATTTCTCGCTTGCTTCAACCCTTGCATTTTCTTCAAAACATTTAGCTCATAGTTAGCAAGAATGAGCTATCTCTTCAAATTTTCCACCATTTAATCCTATCTTATGATTTCATACTCTCCTCTTCTATTTCTATCCAATATAAATTCTATCCACCAAATCCGAGCTTGACCTTTCACCTTGTTCTTTTCTAAATTGACCCCATCAAGATCTTCTACTTTTTCATACTTTAAATAATCTTTCATTGAATTTAACTAGCTGATCAAATCTTCTGGATTAAGATTTCAAGAAAATGTGGAAATTTAAATCATTTCCCTGTTTACAATCTTAGAAATGACCTTAAAAAATCTAGCCTCATTAGGATTTCCAGTTGATTCTTACTATTCTTAAAAGTGTAATTATTTAAATTAATCCTCAATTTCAGATCGATTTCCCTAATACCTAATCCTATGCATACCTCATCTTGCAACACTTTCACTTGTCTCTTAAAAGCTCTACAATCATCTTCTACCACATCAACAATTCTTCAACCATGGTATCTTTGCGGTCATATTTTTAATAATTATTTGTTAGACCCACAACCACGATTTTGGTGAAAACTGCCTCATGTTAAAAAATCTATATACATACTAAGGAACCTCTTCTCTAATGCTACTTAATGAAGCGGTACTCCCCTTACCAATGCAGACACACACAAAAAGAGACAAGTAAATGGAAATTATAAGAAGGAAACACTTTCTTTATATTTTACTAATGAAACTAATTTACAACGTTCTATAAATAATATGATACTGTTAAGAGGGTATTCTCATTATAATAAAAGGTAAGGTAGAGCCACCATATTCATGATCATAGTTTTTCTAAGTAACCTCCATTTGTCTTTTCTATCAACTGAATTATAACTACTATAGAATCTTATGAAATGTTTTATCTCTTTGATTTGTGTTTGGTCTCATTCTCTCCTTTATCTTGCCTCAAAATATGCCAAAAATATTTCCAAAAGAGGTTTTGATGTCTGTTATATTAGTTTAAGAAAAAAAATATTTTTGTCCATAAAGTGGTGCAACTTATAGATGTCATAACGTTTGTTCCAAGAACTTGATATAGCCTCTCTTTTTTTCAAAGGATATCAAAGATATCTACACATTAATTTTTCTAGATCACCTTATGATTAAAAATCATGACAATCTCATTTGATAATTTAAAAGTTTGAAGTTCAAATGTAACATTTTATGGCATTTTAAAGCCTCAAAGAATTAATGTCTCCCAAACGATGTAAGTTATTCAAATGATTCCTATAATTTTTTTTATATATTTTCCCATTATACTAAGATTGTTGTTAGTTTTTAGGTTCAAGTATGTACAAATCACCACTTACTAAAAATACTAAAACTATCAGTTGAAGTCCTTATTAAAAAAATGAATAATACATTTTAGTGATTAAATATTTCTCTTATAAGTCAGCACTCCTTCATCCCTCACTCACTCAATAAGTGCCACTCAAAATGTCCTTTGAAGAACACATGTTGGTACCAAAGGTTTATAAGTGTGAGACGTAGATCCCAAGACATTTTTTGTTAAGTTGAATCCGTTAATTTTTGTGCTTAGTGAGTGCATTGTCGAGGCATATAAATAAATGAACATTTAAGAAGGATTCAAATCAAAACCAACTTGTTTTGACCAAACTTCTTAAAGTTTTCTTGGTGTTTCTCTACTACCAACTAGGTATCCATAACTCCAACGCATTCACCTTTAATTCTCTCTTAGAATTTCTAGACTATTAGCTAGGAATCTACAACCTTGGTAGATATTAATACAATCACTCCCTAATAGTTGAGTAACTCTACCTTTTATTATTTTAGAAAAAATTTCTTTGTTATTATCAAGCTTCTTTAATGTTTTCAAATATGACAGCCTTGGTACTCCCTTGGAAGGTTGAACTTACCATTGTAGTCCCTTTAAATATTTATATAACTTTTAATAGTTCTTTCTGGTGCCCACTTAATATTTTACCTACCTAGACTTGGCTGCATTAGTTTCGTTGCATTCAAGATCCATTGAAATGATTGATATGGAAGTCATATATGACAAAGAAATTACTTCTATATAGTAGGAAGGGGAACTTTGAGAAAGATTTACATTTCATGAAACTGTGACTAAAGCATTATAAAAACATCATCATTGTCAAGACTATATGATAGCTAAAACATCCTAGGGAGATAGAATAAAGAAACTCCTTTAACTATACCATATCTATCCATGGGAATGCTTCAACTATGACTCCCAATTTTTGGGGTTATTATTACGCTGTAGGGGTTTCCATTTTTGAAATCTCCAACCTATTTTGTATGATCAATGATTAGAAGTGGTATAGAGGCTAATGACTATCATTCAAATCATCACCACTGTTATTTTTTTCTTTATTTGTATTGGTTTAAATAGTTACTTGTGACGTTTACCGCAGAACGAAATGGGAATATTTCACTTCAGATAACATGTTGGGGAAATTTTATTGGCTCGCGCTTCTGCATTATAAAAGTTTCGTGCCCTAATTTGTTGAGAAAAGTGTTTGGGGTTTTCACTCCATGACAACCATGGTGACATTTTGATAAACTATTCAAGACATGTATGTAATGGGACGCCACGATCTATATCTGTACGAAATTGATTTGTTGATAAGGCTTACGAGAATTTAAAGCTAATGCAGACAAACACAAAATATGGATCCATAACATCTAGAGACACTTTTATGTGCGCTGTCTATGAAGTTCATCATCGATCAGAGAAAGAAATGGAGGAACCCGGTTTTGAATGCAGGAATCCAATTCCCAATATGTATTTCAAGCTTGTGCTTGTAATTCTAATATGTCTGCTGATTCCATCAACTACCTGAATATTCATGTTTTTCTGATTTGCATCCCCAAAATCCTTTCCTGATCGGACATAGGATAGAAAGATTAAACAGAGACAAAATTGAAATGATTTATGTAAGCGTATGATTAGCTCAAAGTTTTCTTCATTAAATCCTAAATGCATGGTATGACAGGACCAGATTGATTATAAGGAACAATGATCACACAACACATAAGATATTTATAATAGGACGTTTATGCAGAGAACCTAATTTGGGCCAAAGCAGAGGAACAAAGTCTTATAAACAGTAGTCTAAATTTGAAACACAATTACATTAATAGTTGATCGTACCTGGATCGATTGAACATTACTATAAACTCCAGATTGTGTAGACACAATGGACATCACATAATATAAATATTCTTGTCAGACTTCTCTAACAGGATATCAAACAATCTCAGAACAGAGAAAGCATAATTTAAGTTCCTCACTTTCAATTCTAAGGACATTTACAAGTTTTGTTCGACCCTTCAAGGACTGGCTAAATGTGAATACAGTCACAACTTCAAACAAATATCATTCGGCTTATTGACAATGCAGACAAAACTCCTAAGGAGTGTCAATTTCCACCCTGTGGATCTCGACGTGTAGGCTCACTTATACCAATGGAATGAGTTCAAACTGGCCCCTCACACCTTTCAGAGCTATATGACTTCCATTTTGACTGTCTTCTGTCATCCTCTTTGTCTTCTGAAAGAAATCCTTCATCTTTAAGTACTGGACAACCCCCCACTTTCCAAAACCTTCCCTTCCCAAAGCTATTGACCATTTGTGGATCAGTTTCCATAACAACCATCTCCAAGTGTTATCAGTTAAAATTCAATCCTGAACAGTCTCTGTAAAAATAGTGAGGTGAAGTTGGATTGCAAAATTTTGCAAAGAACAGAAGAAGGTGGTTGCAAACTGGATGATTTTACATGGAACATACATGTTCATGCTCTGATTGAGGCTGACTGAATAGACAATGCTTGTTATTTCTTCAATTGGATGAAGAATAAAATCCAGGTTTAAGAAGTTTGGGCAGTCTATTACATATTTTCAAACAAATCAAAATTATAACCAAACATTTACAAGCCATCCATTGGATCGGTGATGAGATTTTCCCTCAAATCCCTCACTTTCCAGTTAAGTCACTATGGAAAGAAGGCAGTTTCTTCCTAAAGTCGCTTGCCAAAAATAAATATAGCAAAATAAAAGATAAAGTTTACGAATCATTTTCCCTGGTATATATGAATGCAAAATGTGGAAATAGAGATAACGCACGTGAAATGTTCCCAAAATGCCACATACATGCATCTGTTGCGTATGCATGTAAACTATGGAAGCAAACACTAAACATGTGGAAAAAGAAGAATATCAAATTACAAATCAAGTTACAAGGAGCTAATGTAATATACACATCATAAAAATGTATCAAATATAGAATACTAAACGATGAATGGATGGAATTGACTGGCCAATACACATGTTTAGAAAAGATGACTTACAATTAGTGCTTAAAACTTGAAAGAACACATGAATGACTAAAGAATGCAATGGGATTTCTAAGTTGTCAAATCATTTCTCTGTCAGTTCAACGTAAGCTATGCCTTCCAGAGATTTCTAATATGTATGATCCACCAAATTGATTGTGGAATATATTAATCAAAGAGAATTTGGGCAAGGAAACAATTGCACTCTACAACCGAATGCAAAAAGAGGTATACAGCCACACTTTTTGACATATCTTCTTGTGGTGAAGGCATGTGGGAAGCTATTAGCTCTAAAATGGGTAAATTCATTCATTACCACATAGTGAGAAGTGGTTTAGAATCTCATGTTTTTGTAGGGAATGCACTCATAGATCTATGTACGCTAAATGTGGATGTGTTGAGAATGTACATTAGTGTTTGATGAAATATTTGAAAAATACAAAGATATCATTTCGTGGACTGCAATGATTGCTAGTTATTTCCGGAGCATGCTCAAGAGCCCCTCGCACTACAAATTTCATTATAATATAGAATTCAACTTTGAGTTTGCACAGATGAATTTTTAATAAATAGAAACAGTCGTATTTACCTACCACATCAAGCAAAAATGTCAAAGCACAGACGAGACACGTGTAATGTTTTTAGAGTGCCACCTCCATGCATGTATGAAAAGTGTGGAAGGAAAGACAAGCACGCGGGACCATATTTTTAGCTTGTTTTTCAAATTTAAATAAAAAATATAAAACCTCAAGTAAAAATATTGAAGACCTATAAGGAAAAATCACAATTAAGAAAAATATTAGTTTAGTGAAATCGTATCATTAGAACAATGGAGATACTAGTTGACACCGTTTTCAAAATGACTATTAACTACTAATAAGAAATTTGAAAAGATTACTCTTCTACATAAGGGCAAGCATTAATAAAAGCTATTAAAACTTCAATTTATAATATTTTTGCTTTATTAAAATATAAATTATTGTAGTATAATTGTATTTTCAATACTTTAGATTCCTAATAAGTCACATCAGTAAACATTGTTTGCATTTTTTCTATCAATGTTATAAGGTAATATCATCGACGATAATTTATGACTACTACTTCTTACCAAAAAAAAATTAAATACTTCTCTCTTCCATGCCTATCAATTATAATAGGGTCAACATAAATAATACTAGGATCTTCCACTAAAGATTTGACGATTTCAAGATGCATTTACAATTTCTAAGATTCAATCTTCTCTCTTTTTCTAGTGTTTCTCTAATATGTTTTATATTTACTCCGTACATGAGAATGTTTTTTTTTTTTGGAAATTCTTAATCTAACATTACGATCTCTTAAAGATTAACATAAGTTTTCTTTTTAAAAATTAATTGTTTCTCCTTCTTAATTTTTTTTCCATTTTATAAAAATTTCTTTCACTTTAAGAAATGATATATTTTAGGATGATTTCTTTTTCATATTAGTAAAATATAATACTCTGAATTTACTTAAATTTATAAATGTTATTTTTAATATTTATATCATTTCAATTAGCTTAAAGTTTTATAAATATATATTTTAATTTTATATTATGATAATAATAGTGTGTTGAGATATTAATAATATTTTTATTTTATTTTTGTATTTTAAGGTTTAAAGGAAAATATTAATTACATAATTATAGATTATTTTATAATTTTTAAAAATAGGGTATATATTAAGACTTTTGTTGTAACTGTTATTTAATTTTCTTATAAAGTATAACATGATAAACATTTAATGTATGTGCATTATTTAGACACAAAAACTATTTTATTGTTTAAATATTTTTCATATTATTATTTCAATCTCATTTGACAAAGGAATAAATGTGATAATATAATTTTATAATTGACTAGATTATGCTAAGTTTACAATAAGTAGCATTTCAATATTAACTAAGACAATATGATTTAAAATATATTATACTTTAAAGTAAACTATATTTTTGACGCAACCAAAATGAGTGAAAGATTTATTTTTAAAACTTGTAATACAAATTAAATTATAAGTGGGTGAAACAAATACTCTAGGATGGTCATTAAATATAATCATTAAATAATTTAAGATTTTTTTTAAGAAAAAAAAATAATATTATACACTGGTAGGCTTATCATACCACATCGTAACAGTTAATTCTTTAAAAGTGTTTATTCTCTTTATAATTTCCTTGATAAAACCTGTATGAAAGAATAGAGTTTAATTTACAAAAGACTCTAGTATCCTTATAGAACTTTCAAAAAGAAAAGTAAAATTATTTAATTAATGAAAATAAATAAATTCAATCATCAAATTTAAGATAAAAATAAATAAATTAATTTAAATCCAAATATTTCAACCAAAAAATAATGTTACATTTCACATACAAAATTGTCTTAAAATTTTTAGAAAATTAATATTTTTATTATTAAAAAATAATTTATAAGATTATTAAATACTAAATATACAATGGCTAACAAGAAAATGAGACATCCATGTGCCATGGAAATGTACATGCATCTCAAATCTCATGTTTTGGGGCTACATGATTGCATGTGGTTGTCCAAGTCCTTATTATCGTCCCTACTTCACTCTTCACACTCTACACACACTAAAAACTAGGTCTCAGTGGGAACTCGCTTCCCTTATTCCCGAGGGTGTTTGCCATTTTCAGCAATGGGGCAGAGTTACCATTCAGATCTCAGGGAGATGGAAAATTGCCAACTTAGAGCTGCCATCTTCTTCTTACACTCATCTATGTTTGCTTCATTTCAATTTGGTTTTGCAGTTATACTAATAAGTTTTGTGGGGATTGATGAGAAAGCAGTGGCATTATATTAGCATTTATAACAATGCCTTTGGTGGAGTGAGAAAAAATCAATGGCGTTATTTTGGTGATTTCCCAAAACTAATCCTTTCATTGTTTTAATTGTATTACAAAATGATTTGACTAGTCCTAAGACTCATCTTTCTTTCTTTAATATATCATCATGTCATAAAATTAAGCAAAATAGTTTTGATGTTTTTTAAATTTCCCAAGTCACTTCTATGAAACTATGTGATCAATGGAAAACATCTATCATTACTTCCGACATGTATATGCTTTTATCTTTTGTACTTCAGTAACAATGTTTATTCATGGAATATGGTAAATTTAAAATAGGAGTGAAAATATGTAAAATTACTTCACACACTTGGGTCAAAAAGAAAAATTACATTTTAAAGTAATTTTATTTTCAAGTTAATGAGGTTGACATAAAACATTCCATTTTGAAACATGTAAAAACATGTTCAACTACTTTAGAAATGGATTTCCTAATATAAGAAATCTCACTCAACCAGCTCGCCATCAATACTTGTAGACAAGTGTGTGTGTGTGTGTGTGTGTGTGTGTGTGTGTGTGT